>WAAD01012654.1:35210-54568 GCA_013389945.1 Fregata magnificens | reverse complement strand
GATCTTTGCATTTTTTTTCCCTTGCACCTTGTAAAGCATTGAGAGATGAGAAATGTGTGGATTACTATCTTCAGCTGCTGAATACTCAGCGCAAGAAATCTACTTACATGTTCTCAAAATGATTAGCAATGGGTTTAGGTGCTTGTTTCCCCCACTGGTGTATATGAGCAGGTGTGACACACTTAGAGCAAGTAAACTGTGCTGTTGGAAATGTTATCAGGCAGAATTAAAATATGTATTTTACTACTCCTAAAATGGTTGTGAGGGAAATTAAAATATCTTCAGTATCAATGACGCCCTAAAATCTGTTCCCACTGAAAAACTTTCAGCTCAACAAATTCCAATACAGATTTGCTTTCCAGGCCCTAGTTATCCTAGTCTTAAGTAAACAATGTACTGCCCAAACAGAAGGAAAAAACCAGCAAGGTCCGTGGCAAGGCGAAGTCTTACAAACCTTATAAAAACTCATGTCAAACTTCTATAATAGTATAAAAATTGGTAGATACATGAACTATACAAGGCAAATGGACAGCTGCACTTCAGCAAAGCCTCTAAGAAGATGCCTTTTCTCATCACGCCTTCAAGTTACGAAGTTAGGATAGAAGGAAGAAGAGTTCTTGCAATAAGAAAGCAGACTTGCTACATATGCCTAGCTTTCCAGGTGGTTAACTGTCTTCACGAGGGGCACACTGGTAACTAACTCCCTTACACTTCTGCAAAATCTCTCTTTCTCAACAGAATTGTTCGTAAAAGCTCTCTACCAGCTCAGCCCCTTCACAGGTGTCACCTTAATTTGCAGCCCTGTGAGTGGTAACTCCTGGGTCTGACTGGACATACTTTATCACAATATGGAGTAATAATCCCTGAATGCAACAAGCTGTCTTACTTCCTCCCAGGGACAGGGACTTCCTCCTGTGCGGGGGACAAAACTGAATGCTCTTATGGAGAAAGTCACCCTGTGGCTTGCCTGTGCTTTACTTTCAGTCTGCCTAAGGTATACTATTACTGCCATGCAGGAAAATTTACTAATTCACAGCTGACTAAATCATTTATACTAAGATAAATTTATATACCAGTTTTCTTATATTGATATATAGCCACTTCTTGTCCAAGCAACTGCAAGTGCTGTATCTTTCTGTGTATAGCTCTCTCAGCGATGCAGATGCTTAAAAATAAGCCTTCAGTTAATTCCAACATTCACAGGAGCACAAAATGAGAGGGAAGGAGGTGGTGTTGGGGAGAGAAATGGCTGCTGAAATAGAAGGAACAGGCTGTGGCAGATTAGGGACAGGGTGGGCCTCAAGGAGAAGAATTAGGCTATAAAATCAAGAGTTGCGAACTACCAGGAAGACAGAGTTATAGTGCGTATCTCCCTTTTTATTACCTGCGTATAAATGAGCTTGCTGCAGAACAAGGTGATGTGTATTTCTACACAGAAATGTGCATTTTTAAGTAAAAAAAATCCCTCAGGCTATATGCATGGAAATATGATAACGATAACTTCCGACAAAAGTGACAAAAATTGACCCAAAAAGTTAAGTAATGCAGAATACACACAAGCAGGCAGAATGATTTTATCCTACCTCTTAACCTGTGCCAAAGATGGAACAATGAAATACAAATCAATGTACACTGGGTGCTTATGTTAAGTCCTTTTATGTGATGCTATGGAAAAATGGATACATCTTGATATGTAAAGTCAGGGAGGTGAGTACTAGTACCCAGCAGCAGAGTCCCCATTTAAAAATAGTTCTTTACTCAGATACACTATAGGACTCAATATAGGAGTAACTATGTGACATTACCTGACCTGTGTTATACAGAAAGTCAGATAAGAATGGTCCCATCTGGCCTTAAAACTTGTGAAGTAACATCAGCTGAAGAAGAAACAGAGCAAGTTCAACCCCTGGGCTTTCTCAGAGATTTTCAACCCTAACCAAAAAAGGCAACATTTCAGAGAGAAAAAGGCAGCCTTTCTACATGCATGATTTTATCCTAGCTGCATCCCCAGAGACTGGCAGCAAGGAGTGGCTCTACATAAAAGGGGCTACAGAAAAATTATCTGAAGAAATAAATCATTTAACCGCTACTTAGTCACAAGTATGATGTTTTTTCAAATATGTAACATTCTTTCTGTTAGGCATAGGGCTCATTTCACATACAATATTGTTTGTTTCCTGAGAACACCCAAAAACATTACAAACATAAAATTACGAGAAGAAAAATACCTATAGTTAAAATCAGGGAAACAATTAAAAAGCTCTTTTACTAGATAAGAATTTTTTTTCCAACTAAAGACTGATATGTACTTTATATGGATCCAGTTCACATTTGTTAAAGTAGTCTGCTACACACACTACAACACATGTGACTTGTTTATAAAAATCAAAACATACATAGATGAGATTATAAAAATACTGCATCTTTGGCATGTTACCTTAATTTCTTCAGGTTTAGGGCTACCTAATCCATCTTCCACCTCCATTTTAAACTCAGCAAGCTGTGTTGGAACCATGTTGACCATAGGACTTTCCATCATTCCCAAGGTAGTCACAGTCTCTGAACTTATTCCATCTTTATAACTCATTACTGGGGAGAAGGCAGGGTGTTGTTCTAAAGAAGGTGGTGTTGGGAACATCCTTTGGAGATCTGCCACAGCTAAATATGATGAAATAATGCACTGTTAATCATTAAAATACAAATTCTCAAGGAAATCCAATAAAACAGAAGACACTGACTCAATACTAGCTCTTTTTTCAACAGTTAAAACCTAGCAAAGATTCTACAGACTTACTAGAGTTCTGACACCAGTATAAATCTAGATGAAAAGTTAACTCCTAGGGATAAATTCCAAAAATTCCTAGGGATTCTTTGCAAGCTTGTTGTTCACCAGAAACAACAAACTGGTAGATACACAAATTCTATGTGCAATTTTAACAGCAACCAAAAAATATTTCATAATAGAAGACATTAATTGACATTAATGCAAAGTTCACCCCAGCAACTGTTACTAAGGAGATACAGAGTAGTTTCTTCCCTTCTTTAGAGCTGTTACTGAGCCCCAAAACAGGAGGCTTTTGGAATTAGCGTGCATGTAGCTGCAGTTTTCCACTGACATACAGCCATTGTAGTCTCATTTGGTCCCTAGCAACATAATGCCTGAAGACGAGACAGGCTACTGTTGCTAACACAAACAGAGGCAATTTTGCTTAAGAATCAGACTGCCAGGCATCCAGAAGCGGCAAGTGTCAGAGGAAGCCACAAAACTATAATTTTGCATCACAAGACATTAAGCCAGGAAAATCCCTAAATTACTTCTCAGTAAATGAATATAATGTAATCATCCATCATATATTTTTCTTCTTTAAGCCGAACAAACACACAAAAAACCCCAACAGAAATGCTTTATGAAGTGTAATGCAATCAAACAAAAATCAGAATAAAGTCTTGTATTTTCTCCCCAGCTACGTTCTTTTTCCTTCCAGCTACCAGCTTCCATATTTATTTTGCTAAAAATTCAGGATACATGCTATCTTTTCCTGACTTGAATTAGGACAGGTATTCTCTGGATGTAACCACCACTCTGGTGAATTCACTGTTAAAATACTCAAATTAGAGAAGGGTAAATTCCCATAGGTGTCTCTTCTTAAATACTTTTTCTGACAGACTAAATGCCCCATTCCATTTCCATTCCTATACATCCATCCAACCCAAGTTGATAGGACACAACGACATACTTGTATTCAATAACTTTTGCAGCCTAAAGATTATGGAATATTCATAAATAAATACAGATGGATTTCTGACTGGTAAACGCTGTGTTGGGGAAACCCAAACTGGTGAAACATAGTACTACTCTCAAAAACTAATTGAAAAAGACAGAACTAAGTGATGGAATTAAAATTATATATAGTATACAAATACATACACTAACAGTACATTTTTGTAGGATGCTGCAACCTCAAGATGTGTCTCCACTCTGCCTTAACAGAGCCAAAACCTGAACTTTGTTCTTTTGTGCACAGAGATGAGACAACCAGTCTATTTAATTCTTCAGACAAAGTGAAACAACTCAAACAGGTGAAGTCCTCTCAAAATGGAGTTCTGTTGGTAATAACAGTCAAAGCTGAACCCAAAGTCTTTCACAACCTGGAGCAGTAGAGTAAATAATGGGCAATGAATTATTCCCACTCAGTTCTTTTTTTTTTTTTCCCCCTCAGTCTTTGAATTTAAAAGACCATAGTCTTGTCCTGATATAGGATAAATTAATGTTGAAAACAGGTTCAGTAGAATGGAAAAAAATATTTTCCACCCAATGCTAGTATGAAATATAATCTTCAGGATGCCAGCTGGATTAGCTACCGCCTCTGTTTTTCAACAAAGAGAATTGTGGTTTAGAAATTGAAGAAAGGGGGACAGGAAGGAAGGTTAAAATGAAATGTGGTCAGTAGGACTTTATTATGATGTACAAGGCATTTCAGTTCCCTGCAGCTACTGTTATGCCTTGACAGCTGGTGTCAAGGGGACAGCTACAAAACAGAAGTGGAGTGCATCTATTTAACTTACTTCATACAGCTCTACAGTACCTCATTTTCTAACACTCAAGCTCACGCCAGTTAGCAAAATTCTGCACTGCAGATTCATAAAAAAGTTTAATTACAAAAAATCCCCCAACCCTACAGCAACAGGCTAACTATCGTTATTCATTTTCATATGTGTCATGCTTGAAAAAGCTTTGCATATTTTAAAAAGCTATGGATCAACTAAACCTGTCAAAATCCAATCTCTTTATACTTCAGACTTCTACATTTGAGTAAATCAGCACAGCTTTTATGGGTCCATAAAACTCTGACTCATCTCCTTCAGACTGTTTTTTTTCTTCTCCTCAATTTGTTCTCATTACCAGCTAAAGTTAATGAGAAGGCATTAAAGAACGATTTGCAGAGAGATTTGATTTCTGCTTATAGCAGCCACAAAAATCAAACATTCTTCCTCCTCACCACTAAGTAATTTGTAATTCATAATTTGACTGGTTAGTATTATACCAAAATTTCTCACATTCCTCCTCTCACACATACATATACACATTTCCCTTTCATCTCAAGAGAAATGCCACCTATATAAATAGAATCACAGAATCATTTAGGTTGGAAAAGACCTTTAAGATCATCGAGTCCAACCATAAACCCAACACTGCCAAGTCCACCAGTAAACCACGCCCCTAAGCACTACTAGAATACCTCCAGGGGTGGTGACTCAACCACTGCCCTGGACACCCTGTTCCAATGCTTGATAACCCTTTCAGTGAAGAAATTTTTTCTAATATCCAATCTAAACCTCTCCTGGTGCAACTTGTGGCCATTTCCTCTTGTCCTATCGCTTGTTTCTTGGGAAAAGAGACTGACACCCACCTCGCTACAACCTCCTTTCAGGTGCTTAAGAAAGCCCATAGATCTCTGAGAGTAAAATTTATCATTCCCAATAGTTGTTGGCACAGTCCTTACAAAAAAGCCCTATTATTTTAATCTCCGTTTCATACATTTTCAGCATACTAAATTTAATTTCTAAGTGTCCTGCGCTCCTATAGCCTTCCTTGTACATGTGTAGTGCCTGCACAAGCATCACTTCTACCATAACCATCAGTAAAAGGTCTACAATGTGTCTTCAGTTAGAACCTAGTTGTTTGATTTTAATCATGCACTTCCACATCTAGATTAAACCCTGAAGGTGATTTTAATCTGAATTTGTTGAATGCTGAATGCAATTTTCGTCCAAGACAGGTTGCGCCATAAAGGCCAATTGGTAAGTCATGGCTTTAAATTTTTTTAATTCTTTAAAAAGAAGAATGATTTATACTTAAAGAGGTATATGGTAATGGTTTAAGTGACTAATTGAGATTAAATACTGAATTGAGAATAGAGGGGATAGCTTCTAAATGAAGATTTGTAACAAATCCCTCCCATACTTCCAGTCTAAGACAATAATGTCAAAAGAAGAGCATCCCAAATCTCAGCAGGCACATTAAAAACATACATCTATATTACCCTCCACTGTTTTCATTAAAATCTGCTTATCCTCTTTTAATATTGGCATCTAGTAATTACAGAACAAAATAAGCACACTACCTCTTAGGCCTGAAAAAGTGACATTATAAGCCTCCCACAAAAAGGCAGTATGGTAGCTATGAGGAGATTTTAACTGTCAACAAAGCGGTAATCAGTTGTTGCTACTTACTTGGTGGGTAAGGTACTGCTGTTCTACCATCCTTCCCTACAGGGCGTTCCTCAGACCCTACTGCAGGCATTTTTGATGACCGAAGAGCTGGTGATACAGCCTAAAAGCAGAATAATCACATACTGTATTAATAAATATACAAAATATTAGAATTCATAATCTGTTAAAAATTCTGAAAGCTCTCTGAATGAGATTTCACAAGAAAGAAAAAAGTGTACTTTTCTGCTCTCCCATCCGCTCCCCCCAAGGAGGCTGGATTTCTTTCTCCTCTCTTTCAACACTAAACCAAAACAATACAAAGTCTCTGAAATATTTGCCTGTCTATATACCTCCCCCCCGCTAGATACGTACATATAAGCATATGTATCTATATACACACAAACTATACTGAAAATGTTATCACAAACACTGATCTTTAATGAGACTACTCTACTTGCTTTTGTGTTTGGACCACTCTAAGATAATAATAGAATACGATGCAGAGTAAGAATGCCATAAACAGACTACCACAGGGGGCAGCTCAACATGTGCAAGTTTTAAGACAGGAAGAACATTAGGTCTGTCCAGGCCAACTTCACGGAAAAAGGTAATTTTTTATTTTGACAGAACAGTCCTCTAGTAGATTTGGATATTAACTGTGACATCTTAAGTGCAGTTTGTGTGGAACCACAGAACAGGGAGAAGTGGTAAATAAATTGGTGTACTTGAAAAGTACTGCCAAGAACCAGACATTAGACTTTTAAACGCTATTATCTACTATCAGTCAGTTTAGGATCACCTTCTGTATTATTATGGCTATATTAGATTAAGCTTGAAAATAGTCATTATACAAATCTTTGCCTTTCCATGTGTCTTGATTTTGTTTTCCTGGCAATTGATGTAAATCTGCTTTTCCTTTTGTATTTCCCAATATTCAGCAACTATTTCTCTTTGCACTGAAACAAACTGCTTGTAGGAATAGAAAGAAAAATGCTTCAGAGAATTACTGAAATTCAGTAAAGTTGAATTTATTTTTCTTTGGGCAGCTTCTTAGGCAAGGTAAAGGAACAAACCACCAGTTAATGAAACTAGGATCTTTTCCATAACTCTCAAACAAACACAAAATACCAACAAAAGCTAAGGACATGAAACTAGATGTAATGCATTCATAAAGCAACTACATTGCTTTACCTATGGAATTATTCTTATAGCCTGTCTATGCAATGACTGAGTCAGCAAGTTAGTTGTATACAGGTTCCCCTCATGACTGAAAAACTGTCAGACAACAAGCTTTGATGTAACCTAAGTGATCTCTTAATATTCCCAAATTATACACAGTGATGATTTCTCTCTCTGATGGAGCTCCTGAAAGGACACCTCTCTGCTAGCAGTTCTTCCTAGTTAAAATCCAAGCCTGCCTACCTGGAAACTCTCTCTCCTATCTATTAGGGATAATCGCTCCCCACTAGGATTCCATCCTCCTCCTCCTTTTTTTTGGCCAAGGTTTAAGTCTACAGAACACTCAGTCCTACAAAGACTTACACCAAGCTCATCTTCATCGGAATTATCAAAGATATTATCTAGATCATGAAGTGATGGAGCCAGATCCGTCACCTGTGTGAGGCTACCAGAGCCTACTCGGCCTGCAGCATTGTCTTGCCGGGTATCTATCAAAAAGAAAGGGAAAAACACATGAAAAATGGGAGCAAAGTTAAGAAACACAAAATTGCCTTTTTTCAATTTTACTTCTCACTCTAAACAGGGGACAAGCAAGAATCACTGGGGCCCCTTTTCTATGATGCAGCCTAGAAACAGCCTTGCAGTCAAGTTTTAAGCAAGCACCGAAGGTCAATAGGGAAAGAGTGAAGGTAGGTACTGCTCAACTTTAATATTCTTAAAAAAATTTTTTTAAAAAAAAAAATTATGTTGTTGTAAAAAGGACAAGCAGAATCAAGTTTTTGCTATCTCGAGAGCTGTCTGTAGCTCTCAATGTTACAGTAAAATGTTCAGTATGTGATTTTTCCTTTCAGATTTTATTGCATAGCTTTGAGTATTTTTGCTTCACAGAGCGGATTAAAGAGCTTTTACTCACCAGTCTTAGGAGCAGAACTGAAAATAGACATGGCATCTTTTCCATCAGGAACTGGTGTAGAATGACCCGTTGTGGGGATTTCCTTGGTACCAATTCCATCTTCTGACTATACAAAAAAATCCAAGAGTTTTTAATGGATATTAATTTAAGCTATGTCAGAACAACTGTTTTCCTATGTCAAGCCAAACTCAGGGCTCTGGATTAAATGCTTTGAGGAGCGAAAAAAAAAAAAATTAAGAAGGGAAAAGAACACAGTTGTCTGCTGTTTATCTACGTATCAGGAAAAACATGAAGTAACATTGTATATGATTTACAAAGGATTCCATATACATCAGTTAACTTTGATAGCCAGTAGAGATAATTAGCCACCTCAATTTCTCCAGAAAACACATCTTCTAGAATTTTAAGCGTGGTGGCTACCCGCACAAGAACAAATGAGTGAGTAGCCAGACAACGAAACAGCTCCATAATGGATAAGATACATAAGAAGTATCATACATACAGGGCAGGTGATGACCAAAGAATGGTGATCAATTTGTTTTCTTTCACATATGGAAGAACACCTCTAAGGAAATGCTCAAACCAATATAGCATCCCTGCCACAAACCCTCTCAGCAGAAGGCTACGCTAATTTTGCCCAAGGGAATTAAAACAAACTTGGGCTGGAGAGATCTGAGCTTTGCAGCGAGGTGATATGTCAAGCTGAAGCAAGCAAGAAAAAAAAAAAAGCCCAGCAAATTCTTTCACCTCCACAAGTGAGTATAAGGCTCAAAATGTTTTATTTCTTAGCTTAAATCTGGAAACTGCTGCTGGTCAAACTGAATATAGATAAACAGGAAGTACTCCTTGCAAGAGCAATGTTTTCATATACAAACAGGTTCAGAGGGATGCCAGCAAATACCAGTTCAAAAATACCATAGTGAAATGAAGTGTTTTCCTGTCAGCTGGTGCAAGAAAGAAATATATAATCTCTCTGATTCTGATCTGTGGAACAGGCTTGTTCCACAGCTCCTGAGAGCTGTAGAGCAAATACTAAGCTACAGTGCTGTAAGTCCAATAACAACATTAACGATAAAGACTCTGGATTTACATGTTACCTTGTTCTTTTTCAAAGGATCTTTCTCAGCCCCGAGTTTGCACTTTTTATTGCCAGTGAAGCTGTACTTTATATCACCATCTTCAAAAGTGTAAGGATCACTAGCGTCTCCCAAGCCTTCTCCAGGTTGTTGTATTAGAGGCAAGGGGTCAAGATAGTTCAGTGTCTGCACTGGTTTCTGCTCTTCCAAAATTTTAAACCGTTTATTAGGTTGTGCTAAGAGCCTGAAAGTAAAAATAAACAAGCAAACAAGCCATCATGAAACAAAACAAACATACCTCTTACAGCAAAGAAAAATAACAGCTCTTAAGATCTGTAGCTGTCAAACACAACTACAGCCCATGCCTCACTCCATGCTCCTTGATCTAGCAGAAATATGTTTTTTCCTCAAATGAAGGATGCATTTGCCTACATTTAGTATTAAACATCTTACTGTATTAAGAACTACTTTGGGACAATGAAAAAATAATTAAACTTGTCACTGTATAAATCAAAACACTTTGAAGTACACATAACCTTTCAGTCTAGTAAACTCCATTGTAATTACCAAAATAAATGTTGTCATAAGTCAAAAATTTTCCTCAATTAATTTTAGCTTATACATTTTCATTAACTACTCTTTTTGGTACATTTTTTCTATGCATTGTCAAAATGCAAAAATAATTTTTAGGTTGGCATAAAATTAATTCAAATTCTCATGCTAAAGTTAAAAACAAACAAACAACTATCTATCTTTGCATAAAAGAAAATCCATGTTCAAAAAAAATTAAAAAAAAGAGACAGCTAAAAATTCCTTAACATTTAGGTAGTTCATGTTCTTCACTGAGGAAGACACTCTATGTTAGCCGTAGTTTTTCTAAAGTAACATTTACAAGAGATTAGCATTTGCTCTTTTCTGTGTACAGACCAGAGAGACTGTTAGGGTTTTCAGTTTCAATCCTGCAGAGACCGAAGCTAGTAGTAAAGCTTCTATCAATTTCAAAGATTCGAGAGTGGGTTTACAAAAAAGCAACATTATTCCATAATATAGTATTAGCTACTTCTTACAGAAAGTGTGGTACAGTGCAATTTTCAACCCACACAATTGGACAAACCACACGGAAGTGCCTCTATAGTGCCATAAGCAGAATTTCACTCAAACCCAAGCACTTCTGTAGCTGGAAGGTTGCATAACTAAACAGAGATTTTCTTTTTTTAAATGATCAAAAGACATAAGCTTAATAAAACTCTTACATTTGCTCAAATTACTGTGACATAGGTTACAAAAAGATTTATCAGTTCTTATAGCGTCCAACAGAAAGCCAGATAAGAAAGAAATAAGGCATACTACAATAGCACATTTCTATTTAAGTATTTAACGTTATCTCCAGCATGCATCATCTTTGATGTTACAGTGAAGCCTTCTACTTGTTTTAGTTTCAACTGAAACCAGAGTTTGGTCATGCTTATAATTTAATAAAACCACCACTCAGATCAATTTGCACTCTTACCTTTTCAGTGCAGTGCTGTCCGAGTTTATTTCCATCTTGGCATCGTATCTCTCACATGGAAGATCTGGCGGCCTGAACTCTGGATCATCGCTTGATGGGACACTATAGGTCCTCCACATATCTAGTGACTCATTGTTCTGAATTATCCCACAGTATAACGCTGTCTCACTGACCTCTGCCATCAGAGGTAACCTCTGTCCAACAAGGACTGTCCTATCATCTAAGCTGGGCAATGGCTGAAGCTCCAGCCCACTGCCATAGAGTGCTGGGTTTACAGGTACGGAAGGTGGGTCCAGATTCTCTGCTTCCTGACCTCTTGGCTGGGGGCTAAGTGTGGGAGGCAGAGGGGAAGTAGGGGAATGCGGTGAATCCATAGGATTCATATTCATTTGCTTGCTTGGATTTCTAGCAGGTATAGAAAGCGGCTTCTCGTATTTTCTGGAATTAGGGACTTCTAAAGAGGGCTCCATTCCTGCTAATCCCAGCTTCTGCCCTGATGTGTCCTGCTCCATGCATAGCTCTTCAGTCACAGAGGGCCGATGGTGAAATGGCATCATAGGCCTTTTTTGCAGCTTATCTCCTTTTTCCTGTCTCTCTGTTGTTTTGTGCTTTGAAGAGGCGGGAGGTGGCAATGATGAGGATGATGATGTTCCCACACCGAATCCTGGCTGATTTATCGTTGGGGGACGGCTGGAGCCAGCAGCACAACGCTGTTTGAAAACCTTGTGCCTGAAAGCAGGGGCAGAAACAAGTCACTGCATGGTTTATACGGTTATCTGATCTAATGGGGGGAAAAAAACCCCCAAAGAACAGCATTGAGAAATCTTATGTCTATTCCTGATCTTTTAACAGATTCTGGAATGGTCACATGATCTGCAACAGCTTGTTCAAGCCAACTCGGCTGCAGTTTCTCTGACCTATAAAATGGAAAATGACAGTCTCCAGAAAATAGAATTCAAAGGAAAGATTTAATGTTTATAAAAGCTTAGTACTGCTCAGATGGAAGTTAATATAACAGAAAAATCCAAGCTACTGTTGTTCTCATTACCCTAAAGAAAGATAGCCTTTCAAACAAAATGACTGCTATGGAACTACACCACTACTCTTGCACACTCTTGAGCATCTGTTACAAAAGATACAGATCGGAATTGTTTTAGTTACGTTCACAGACGCAATACATGGCAGGATGCTTTCACGGCAGTTTCCTCCTCCATATCAGGTAAGGAAAAATAAGTACAACTCTAGTCCAAAACGCAAAAAACCCAACCAACCAACCAAACAAAAAAAGAAAAAAAAAAAAAGAAAAAAGCAACTACCAACAGATGAAGCCAGCATGAATAAATATTTTAAAATATTCAAAAACAAAAAACACAGTAAGATACAAACTTATTACTGGCTTCATATTTTACTATGGCTTTTTTCAATTTGTATCCAGTATCTATTCAGACTGGGAAGCCGTTGCATTAAAGGTTAAAGTAATTTGGAGTGATGCCCAATTCGTCGTTATGAGTCTGGTCGTGTTCAGTGTACTGAACTTTCACGATTATGGATGCACAAATAATGTGATACACCTTCAGTCTAGTCGCATTCCATGAACTACCACGGCCACACTCAAAGAGTTTGGTCGCGTTCAACGAGAACTATCATGGCTAGATTAATGAATAGTGCAGTTTATTAAAGCAACAGATACACAGGTTCTTTGGATTGCCGGTGATAAATTCACTGTCTGCAAAGCACGTGCAAATGCCAAGAGTATGAGTAACACCGCTTGGCTACAAACGTGTTAAAAGATATAAAGCGACTCTATAGAGATTTCTAAGTTTCCAGGGGAGGCACTTGGTATAACCAAGTGTTTGAATCTTACCCAAAGGTGTCCCGATGGGAGGGAAGAGACTGTCGACTGATCCCAGAAGTCAGAGTGGTATACGATGATGGTACCTTCCCTAACATCCTCTCTCTCTAAAGCTATTTTATATTATTTTTTACCTTTCAGGTGGAGCTTGAGTGACTCTAGTCATACATACCTTTGTTATGATTGGTGTAAAACTTTCTCGCTTCGCTTTTAAAGGTATAAACTAGAAAAATTCAAAGCGCAAGCTCAGTGAGGGGTGGTCGCACCTTGGAGGCGGGTAGCTTTTGGGATGGAGGTGTATTTTGGTATTATTACGATATTATAATGAGCAAAGTTCACCAAAAGGACAGCATTTTGTCAAAAACATGACAGACCGTTGGCCCAGGGTAGCAAATATGCAGCTTATCGGTTCCATGGTACCTTCAAGTTCCCATATTAACACAGAGCCTGGCCACAGTGTCTGCACTCCGCTCCACCGTCTGTGCAGTTCCTCTTAGAGTCGGCACACCGAGCTCCCCTGGTGTTGCTAACATCTAAGGTTACAGGCCTAGGGAACTTCCGTGGAATGGATTCCTTGCATGTCAGCTGCACGCCACCCTGGAAGTTTCTTCAATGCTGTACCTTTCTTTAAAATGTGAATATAAGTTTAATTTCTAAGTCACCTTCGGCAATTATTCCACAGAAGCACAGGACTGAATTTCAGTATTTCAGGTACTGCTAAACAGTATTTTCATCATATAGCTGATCATCCTCAAGGATGTTACAACAGGCACACCCAACTGTCCTTAGTTTTATTAGCCTTTTTTGTCAGGATTTTTTGTTTAGTTGTATGGGGTTTTTTAAGCTAAACACATATTTGAAAGATGTATTGTGCTTAATATTTATACCTGTTTAAATACCGTTTCAAAATAAATCACTCCATCCCTATTTTTGTTTATAAACAACAGTATCTAGGACAGCAACAAAACATTTCAAGACATGTAATATGCTTCTTACTCAGAAAGATAAACACATTATCGCAAGTAAAGGGGACTACTACACTGAAGAAAACCAATTCTGCTTTTATGACTTAGCTATGAAAACATCCAAGTTTTGTAGTACATAGTGGCTGTCAAATGGTACAAATACAACTTCTTGTACTTGCTACATCTTTTTCCTGTAACCATCCATGTTGTGTCGTATTGTCCTGGCTTTCTTTGTGGGCTTTGCCGTTATCAGGACATGTTGCAAATTCTCTGCCGCAGCAGATGGTCTTTAGCTGCAATCACCCATGATGTGGAGCTAATGCCCTAGTAACTGAAGATTTGCCTTAAGCATGTTCTTGTAACATTTCATTGACTTAATTCTCCATCATTCACTGTATTTTAACTGACCGCAGAAAATTATTTTAGACAGACTGTTGTTCAACACACAAAGTTGGGTCTATAGAAGAAGAAGAAGAAGAAGAAGGGTTCGATACCGAGTACCAGACAACCCTTTAAGACTCCATATTTAAGATCATATCTTGACATTTATACTCTCATTTATACAATACATAGAATGGGTACAGTAATGACTAAACCAGTATCTATATGACAGTAGCTGTCCAGTTTCTGCAGCTACGCAGAAAATTTTTATTGCTGTTTGAAATGAGGTACCGCCTTCATTTTAAGGATAATGTTTTAATTTCCCAGTTGCTGTGTTTACTAACTCCAGCATGATGTAGTTATCACTGGAGGTATTAAAAGACAGTGTGAAATTGCAAATGCAGCTGAACCTATCCATAGATTCAGTTTTCCATTGTCCACTATTGATTCCTCACGCTTTCCAGGCGAGGCTGGACCTCAGCGTTCCATAGGAAACACCTGGTGTGCTGACAAAATATTTATCTGTTCCACGTTCTTGATTCTATACATACAAGCAACAAATAACAGGGTAAAGAGCAAGGCTGCAGAAGAGCAGCGCTTTCACTTTGGATACAGCACAGAGTCTCCAGGTTGAACACTCTGCCTTCTGTATGATGCACAATTCCTCTGCATCCCTTTATCTCTTCTTCTAAATACACAAAGAAGAACTGGCTTCATGAGGAGTCAAACACAAAGTTACAAGGACACAATCTTACTTCATTCAATTTTGGACAATGGAAATTTCTAATCAACAACCCTTCAGAGACTGTGAGAACGCTACATTCCTAAATTTCTCTGTACAGCCAGATCTATACAGAAAGCTCTGCAGAGACTACTGGGGCAGGTAACACATTTATGGATTTGGTTAGACAATATATTAATTTTACGGTTATTAACAACAGCATTATTCTCAACTTTGCCTCGCTGTTAAAAGAAAATTAAAGAAGAAAAAAGAAAAACAGCTATGCCTCAAGCAGGAGAAAAGCAGAGAACCGTTTTGGCCACATCAGTGGCTGTTGTGTTGACTATTATCTTGGCAAAGACCCTTATTGCAGTTGAAGAGGGGCAGGGGGGGATGAGACAGAAAAAAAAAAAATACATACCAAAGGGGTTAGCATAGCACGATAAGCATTTGTTTGATCATATGAATGACATTTACATCTCTGCATCCTTAAGGAATAACTTCTTTAGGTCATAAAAACATCTTTACCAATCTTATAAGTAGATGGTGACCTTAGGAATTAAAAATTTCAGTAGAAGCTGTTTCACAGGACTATTTCACTGGAACCTGTTTTTTTTTCTAGCCCTGTAACATCTCTCTGATAATTTTAAGAGTGTTAAGCAGAATTGGTGGTGCTGGTTTGCATTTCCTGAGTGAGCAGTACTGGAACTTAAGCATTCATTGAAGATGACAGATAATTTAATAAACTCTTAAAATGTCTGTGTAAGTGAGCTGTGATTTCTTTTTGATCAGTTGACAGTGGATGACCATGCTGCAAAGGTTTTATATTCTCTTGGGTGTTTTTTTGGTGTCCGATGTGTCATGGCAGATTGACTAGAGGTACATGGAGTAAAGTGTTTCTCAGGCATGTTCTTCCTCTTCCTCCAAACAGGGACAGTAGCACTATTCCTCAATCAGGATGCTCTGAAACTTAGACAGCTTCTGTCCCTCTTCATCATGAGTCTTACCACTCCAAACTTTAAAGCTCACATCTCTGAAAAGCCTGAAGGATGAGTTCATTACGAACGAGAAGTGTTTGAGTGATTCTAGCCCCCACTCTCTAGTCTAGGATCATTTTTCCACTCAAGTTGATTACTGCAAGTGACAATGATACAAGATGCATATTAATCACCTGAATATGAGTGATGATCACAGTTTTCGTATTAGAGTTTCCTCTTCTCTCAGCTAAAACCTAACTCCCTTTTGTAAGTGTACCTCTGCCTGAATTAAACAGGGCTCTTCCAATATGATAAATGCTTACTCTCTTCAAAGCTCACCTGGAACAAGAACAACTGACTCTTTGGACTGGATCCACAAAATCCCAAGAAACAGTATTGTTAGGAACTTCCTCTTCCAAATTTGCAGTTGTAATTTGATTCCTCCTGAAGAAGATAAAATTATTTTAGTAGTTATCACCTTTTCTAAAACAGAATTTTAAAAATGCATATGCATAAGTTCACATATGTTCCCCTCAAATAATTTACTTCCTTCTACTTCACCTTTGAAATAGAATTCTATATTTAACAGTAGTTCCCTCTACTACTCTTTAAAACTTGTATTTTGATTTATGTGGGAGGATGGTACCAGCTCTACATCAGATAGCTCTGCCTGGAGTTTCAGCACAAGAAGCAAGGGGCAAGCAATTTAAACTGAGTCTGGAAATTCTTCTGACATATCCAATGAGGAATTTGAATGGAAATAATGAAAAATTAAGATTTCAGGGCAGACCATGCCACGAATATACTTTAAATCTCCAGTAATAAAGGCCTATGATACTAACAACAAGACTTCACTATATCCTTGTCAATTGGAATTTTAGTCCAACACATGTAATGTAATGCTTTACAAATATTGCCCTTAAGAGTTCTAAATATCAAATACGTACTATCTGTTCTTCAGCCACCCAACTTTCAGTCTAGTAACTACAACTGGAGCTAGAAACTGCAACCCATAAATCTGAAAGCATCTAGCTGAAGGCACATATTATAGATTTGTAACCTCAAAGACTTACAACTAAGATACACAACTGCAAATACAATGCTAAGTGTTAGGAGTTTTCAGCTGAACACAATAACAAATTTTCTTTGATAATGCTGTTCTGCATCATTAGCTTTGATTAGTGGCAGAAGAATTCTGTGAGGAATAACATTATCTAAGGCAAAACTATTACAATTTTAACTGTATATTATGTGTTATTAATAAACAAAACCATCAGGACTACTGCCTTACTTGGACTGCGATCTGTTGAGAATGCATTCCTTCCAGACACGGTGAACCATATGATTGTGAAATTTTGGAGTAATCTTGCCTGATTTCTTTGGACTGTGTACGCTGACTGTCCCCTCCTGTACAGCTGAATGGCTGACATTGCTCTGAGAGCAGCCACTTTCTCCTGCAATGTAAATTAGGCATTAATGTTATAGCCGTTCTTAATATTCACATTTGATACTTCTTCCTGAAAAGACTTTCCCTCTTATAAGGCTGCTGACTACACAGATGTTCATATTCACTAGGAAATGCTTAAAGCATCATTACAAAAGACTGACTAAACTACATTTCAAAGCAACACTTGCCTTTGGGGTAACAAAGATGGCACTAGGTTATACCAGGTATATGTGCAATATAGCCGTGCGAGTGCTGCACCTCACGTGAGAGAATATACTCTGCTGCTTAAATGGAGGGAGTTTAGGTAGCCCCCTACAGCCTTGTACTGAATCACTAAGAAATAGCGCAGGTAGAGTTTTTCCCCAATTATCCCAGAAGTTAAACTTGAATTTATATAGACTTTGGTGAGTTGCTTTAAAGACTAAATTTTTATAATATGGATGGTTCTAAAAGCATCTATTAAGAAAACCAGTAATTTAGGTAGACTATTTCAAAGCAAGAATCAGTTCTTTACACTCAGGACAAAACCTCACTGAAGAAATGAATGGATTAGTGTGATGCTATTTCTTCATAATATGCTTGAATTGAAATATCAAAATCAAAACTTGCTTTGGTAAAATCTTACAGTTGAGATGTATACTACTACAGAAATTGTTCAACAGTTGATCATTAGTATATACTATTAACATAATATGTGAGGTCCTCAGTAATGCTGTATGATTACCAAAGAGATAACAAATGAAGATATTGCTTCAACATGTGAATAGCCTGAAAATTCTGATTTACATTCTGCGCTTCATCTCTTTCTGTATGTGATGCAGACACCTTACCAGCTATTATATAAGCAGATGTTTCTTCTTCCACTATGAAATATGTTTTTGTTTTAGATTAACAGAAATCTAACTCAGTCATCTTTGCAAACACAAATTACAACAGTAGAGGGAGCTTTAGGTTCATTTGGCCTGGCGACTGAGTAACACCACTCTGTGCTCTGGATGGAAAAGTAAGTAAGGATATGCTGCATTTTAACAAGGTCATTTTAACAGTGTACAGAACACTTCGTCCTTCTGCCTGACGCAATTTAAGAAACCTTAAGAATGAAACACTGAAAGGATTCACTGCTATACATCACTGCATCTAACAAGGTAATTCTGCTGATTACTAGTAGGTGACTTTCAAAACACAACTTTTAAAATTGTGCACAAGCTGCCTAACCCTGTATCTTCTTTGATTCTTCATGCTTATATATTTTTTCCTCCAGTTAGACCTTCCCTGATTCACTTTTTATAAAGAATTCTAATTAAAAAAAAAAAGAGGCAGTCAAAACCATAAATCCCTAGACATACAGAGGCTTGTGGCTCTAACTATTTCACTGGCTTCCAAATGTTCTACAACATTGTGAATTTGACAGACACTCAAAAAAACAGGTCAAAACTTCTGAATTGGCAAATCTGTCCTCCTTGTGGGGCGAGAAGGAATGCGTGTATATAAACAAACATAATGCGCACACATACACATCGTATATGTCAATAACAGGACAGTTAAAACTGCCAGGAAAAAAAAAGTATGATAGAAAGGGAAGGATAGGAGGTATGAGAGGATAACCAAGGAGCTACCAGAGCTTTCAAGCTACACTTGAGTGCATTAATTATTGTTTTCCAAAATTCTGTAATATTTTTACACTATACAGTACAGCAATACGTGGCATAACATGGAACAGAACTTCGCAGCAGGCAAAAACATTATGTTCTCATACACTGACATTAATTTTTATCCATGAAAATCACCGACAAAATACTGGAACACACACAAATAACTATGTCATATAATGGTATAAATACTGGAGGACACAGCCAGCCCCTCCCAGAGGTCACTTCACAAACGCTACGGTGCAGTCTGTTTCTACACATGAAAAATGCCATTCCCTAGTTTCAGTAGCAATCTGTTTTGTTACATACTTCAGACACAATCACGGAAAATATGGTTGACAGAGACCTGAAGGGATCATCTAGTCCATCCCCTGCTTCAAAGCTGGATCAACATACTTGACTAACCTGTTCTTTAAAAACAAACAAACAACACCCCCCCCCTTCCCCCCCCCAACAAAACCCCAACAACCCACCC
>WAAD01012654.1:3999-35192 GCA_013389945.1 Fregata magnificens | reverse complement strand
CAAAACCCCAACAACCCACCCACCTCTCTGCTAATGGAAATTCTGTAGCTTCCCACGAGCTAATTTATTCTAACACTTCATTATCCTTCCTCAGAGAACGTTTTTCCTCATGTTTAACCTAGTTTTGCTTTGCTCCAGTTTAGGTTCATTACATATTGGTTGCACAGAAAAGATTATTCTCTTTTCCTTTTATGTCTCTGAAGACTGTTAACATCGTCTCTCCTTCAATTTTCTCTTCTCTAGACTAAACAACCTCAATTCTTTCCATCTTTTCCTGCAGGTCCTGTTTGCAAAATCTATAATCATTCTCACTGCACTTTTCTGGACTTCATCCAATCTGTCCACATCTTTAAGTGTTCAAAACTGGACATGGCACTACCACCACATTTTTACTAGTAGGGGGCAGAACTGAAGTATTATTCATGTGCCTCAGACTAATCCAGTTTATGTATCCTATTTACTGATTCTGAACTGCATGACATGTTCTTCCAATCCATTTCTCCAATTTTTCAGGGTCTTTTAAAATGGTGTATGCTATAATACAAAGGAATGCTTTCGTTGTTTGCCGGAGAGGCACAGCTTTGATACAATTTCATATTGCCCTCAAACAACAGCAGAGATCAAACAGAAACTGTGACTGCCAGATTGGACAATATGAACAATTTTAGATATTAGTAGTTTATAAAAATTCTAAAACAGAATCCGCTTGTGATATCGTACAAGTTTAACAGGGATCTGAAAAATCTAAAAATACAATAGCACATTAAAATGGGCACTAACACTTCAATAGAGATTGTTATTTAGAAGTCGATTGTCTTGCTTCAGTTAGTTACTAATAAGCTTTTTGCTTATTTTAACTATCGGTTGCCTTGAAAAACACTATTCAAAGTGAATTTAAATCTCACATTCTATATTATTAGCAGTAAATACTAAATACTTTGATTGTCTTCATATACAGGCACTGCTCATGGCCAAGTGAATCCAGACAAGTACTTCCATGGCAATGAAGCCAATGATGATTAGTTTTCTTTGGCTTTGCATCAAAATCAATCCTCTTGATGTGACAGAACTATCTAATAAAGGCTAAACTAGCTTGGTAGCTCCTTAGACCTCAGCGAGGGTGTAACAAGGATTCTTTATCCTCATCTGGCTGCATAATCTTACAGAAACTTGTAGGAACTTCATGTCTTTGACACTTCTATTGCTCTGTGAAATCTGGCAAGCACTAATCAACAAGTTCAAAAAAAGTACAAGTTCAAGCAGAAGAAGGTTGCCCAGCAGTGAGTGGTCTCTAATGATTTTGCCAATGTGACTCAAGTCAGAGAATCTTCCGTGAACTGAGAACTCAATTCCAAATAATAGTCATTTGCAAAGCATAAAACGTGCCAGTACTTGTGAAATTATTATTAATAAAGGTTACAAGGAGAGGCTGAGAAAGCTGGGGGAGGAATCTTATCAATGTATACAAATACTTGACAGAGAGAATAGGGAGGATATAACCAGTGGTATCCAGTGAAAGGATAAGAGGCGATGGGCATAAATTGAAATACAGGAAATTCCATTTAAACGTAAGAAAGAACTTTTTACTGTGAAGCTGGTCAGCCATTGGAACAGGTTGCCCAGAGAGGTTGTGGAGTCTCTATCCTTGGAGATATTCAAAACGTGATTGGACAATGTCCTGAGCAACCTGCTCTACCTGACCCTGCTTTGAGCAGAAGGGTTGGATAAGACAATCTCCAGAGGTCCCTTCCAACCTCAACTATCTTGTAATTCTGTTAGTAACTAGCAAGTCTGTAAAGAGCAAGTTCAGAAGACAATCTACACAGAAAAAAAAAAAAATAGTTGTAAACATGCCCTCAAAACATTTTTTGAGGAAAAAAAAAAAATCACTGAATTTTTCTATATCAGATATTTTCTTTTTTTCTCTTTATTATCTTAGAAGTTTGCACTCAAACAGATGTTTGACTCTTCTGTTCCTTAGTTCTCATTTGAAATTGCAGTCCTGAATCTGTTACAGCATAACCACACTGACGGCGACTAATCTTAAGGTCTTGTCTGTATTCCAGATGATGACAGGTTATAGATATTTATTTTCATTTCTGAGGAGCAACAGGATATACATCTTGATTTCAACGAAGCAAGATATTAAGGATCTAGTACCCCACATACCAAGCGTTTGGATGGCTTCTGAGATTAGAACTACTATGGATCCAAATGCTTGAAAGCAGCATACTCTATCCAGACAAAACATGTAACTCACTTGCAAATATTATGCAGCACTCTATTTGCCATCTGCATATGATGCAAGCCTATGTCAGACCTCATTCGGGAAGCCCAGCTCCTTCCTACCAGTTCCAGAGACACAAGCATTTCTTTTGAATGGCCCTTAATTAAAACCCAACTGTGTTGGGCAAAAGGAGTAGCTAGCACTTGCAAATTTTTATTATACCAACATGAATGCTTAGTTAAGTGCTGTATTTCTAGCTCTTGACAAAAAGAACTCTTGTATGTTCACTGTACTCTTGTACCACAACGAATCAACACCCTCCTCCCATCCCAACACCAGAAACCACCACTTCCTAAACACTGGCAAAATCTGTCTAAAACACTGTCAGAATCTAGTCTCTCTGGTATTTGCAGTACTGCAACAAAGATAATGCAGTTATGGAAAATGGAACTTAACTGAATTCACTAAGTTTTGTTTAAAGATGTGTTGTCTTCAGGGGTGTTTAAAGCATTGGCTTTCATTTACCACAGACCTACAGAAAAAGTCCTCTCCTAACTTTCAGTCCATTGTCTGTCTTTAATCTGCTACTGTTCACATACTTACCCTCACTTATCATGAGCTATGCAAAAATGAAAGGCTGACTCCAGCCTCCTGCGTTTATTGCTTACCCATAACGGCCTGCTCTGGAGACGTGGGTGGAGTGAGTGGCATCCCACAGGTACTAGCAGGATCTTTCACGCTTCCAAGCCCCTGCTGCCCCACATTTAGATGGCCTCCAGTATTGGCAGCGTTCTGTGACATGGGGATGTCACTCTGGGAGATGAGAACAAAGGCTGAAGGATATACCATCCTTACACCACCTACAAAGAAATGGAAAAACAAAAGTCTTAAATATACCTGATAATATTCATCAGCCCTAGCTACTTCAACTTGTTTTCAATGTCAATTGGACAAAACTTATTATCTGAAATATAAAGAGCTAAGGAATTTCACATACTAATACACATCTAACCCTCTAAAACCAGTACAGAGCTGAAACAAGTAGCTTGATACTGTGAATAATAGCATGTGGGATACAGGGAGTACAAAAGCTTGAGGCAAGATAACTAGTCAGATGTTCCAGTGTCAAGAGAGCTACAAGAGAAGATAGGAAAATTATAATGGCTGTTTCTGATTAATTAGATTTTTTTTTTTTTTTTAAATCATGTGGAGGAAAATAATCCTTCAGGCAGAATACTGAAACTTACCAACAATGACTTCAACTGCCACAGGGAAATCGTTGTCATATCCCAACTCTTCTTCCTCTTTCATGCCTTCTTTTTTCTTCAGCACCATAGGATAAAAATACTGCCATTCCTCCATCAATTTACGAGTTGCTGGGTCTGACATCTTATATGACTGGCCCGTGAGTGTACCATTTAAACCATAAGGACTCACCAAAACTGCAAAGTAAGAAACAACAGTCCCTACAGTAAGTATATTTCAAGTATGTATCAGCCAGTCTCTGCCTCTCTAGCTGGAGTCACTGTTCCATTTGCATGCTGATTTAAGGATGTGTCTTCAGGGGAAAGCTACTGCAAAATCAGGTAAGGGTGTGAATTTAAAGCTATGTTATGCTGCACTAGCTTCCTGTACAGCCATCCTTACTGAGCTAAAAATGGACCTTTTTGCAGTTTAGTTTAATAATTTCCACAATGAACTAATCTAAGTGTACTGACACTGCACTCGCTATGGCAAAGGGATGACCATACATGGAAGTAATAGAGGATAGATATCCAACAATAGGTTTTTTACCAGGAACATATGGTACTAGAGACTTCTCAGCATTAAAAAGGGTAGAGATAACAACATATGAAGAAGACTACAGTCATGACAAATAAGGAGAACTAGTTACTCAACAACAGGTATTTCCATTCAGACTCAATTTTGCTTTTAGTCATATTTGAGAAAGTAAAAAATTTAGCTCCCTGAAATAAAACCTTCTACGATTTAAGTGTCTGAGCCTCTGTCAAAACTTTACATTTAGAAACAAAATGTTTTTCAATAAAGCTTCTATAAATTAACCTCTCTATAAATGCTCATTTTATAAGTCTCTGGGTGTTTCTTTACTATACGTTTAATTTTATAAAGATTTCTTGTTTTAATTGCTTTGAAATTATAATTTCGGACTGTAGTGAAGACAGTATAACTCAATGACTCAAATATTCTTAAATTTTTTTGACGTAGAGCATTGCACCACAACTGCATCATGAATTTAATAAGCCATTACCTTAATTCTGTAAACCCCTACTTTCTTACACTGGCAAATAAATACTCACAGATACTTCAAGTTTTTCATTGTTTCTGACCCATTTTCACACCACACCCCCTTTTTTTTAAAAAACAAGAGCTGACAATCTATGAATGAGAAGTACTCCTGAATTAGATAAGCTCAGTATTTGTATTCACGTAGCATTGAAGTTACACTGACCTAGACACCATATAAGAAAATCAAATCAGTGCACTCACTTTTAAGTCTTTTTAAACACAAATGATGAATTTCTTTGTTTTATTTACTATACGCATGTACCTTTAAAAACAACGTTAATGAACAGACAGCTCCGGAAAATTCCCATACCATTTATGGCTGGCTATAGTGTTGAAGTCCTAGCAACATTTTCCCTCACGTCCACAACTTCCTGAATAGAAATTTAACCCAGGTGAAGAGTTACTTAATCTTACTTTATTCACCTCGGAAGATAACATTACCAGGAGCGAAGTCCCTGCCACACAGAAGTGAGGTTAAGCACGCAAAGTTCCAAATCCAGCTCACTTACCTTGGAATGGTGACGGTGAGGACTGGGCCATATGGATATGCTCTTCGTTGATCAGGTAGATAGGCTGGTGTTGAGCAATCTCCACACTTGTGCACACATTGCTTTCCCCATGAAGAAAGAATGTGAAGGCACACGACAAATGTTCACTGGAGGAGGGGGGGAGACAAACAGATTTATTAGCATGTTAATGGACTCATAGGAGGCAGTGATTCCATAGCCTTAGAGGCCAAATCTATACTCTTCCGTTTTGTCACTTGTGGCTACTGAGTACAGGTTCCTTGACTGATTGATAACCATATATGACAGAATGACCTGTCACCAGACAGCTATCTGACAACATTGGCACCTATCTCAAGGATCTGTTTTCCTACTTGTTTCAATTAATAAGATCATTGCAAACAAATGGGATTTTAACCAGGATTCAAGTAGTAAAAAAAATAAGGGTCTTCAGAAAGAAAAAGGAATTCTTCAAAATTCAGTCTGCGATGGGTTCTAGCTGAAAAGGAATAAAAAAGGAATAGGAAAGATGTTTGTCTAACACCTCAGGAGAACCTCCACTAAACAAAATAAAAGCACATGAGTATTACAAAAAGTTGACAATGGTCTAAGATGAACCATGGATTTGCCACTGACGATTAAACTTAATTTGAAATGAATGGTATTTAAAATGTTCCCACTTTATTCTACCCCTAGAAAGACCTCCCATCACAGCTAACTATTTGCTTAAATATTCCTTGCCACAAAGCCACAAGAAAAAGAAAACAAAACACATTTCAGGCTTTTTATCATCATTTTAATCAACTAAAAATTTGCAGAGCTGAAGTGGTAATTATGCAGTAATTTTTCTGTCCAATACAATAGCTGCACATAGTTTTATAGCTGTTGGCTTTGGCACTGGGCCAGCCATAATGTAACCAATATTTTAAAGACAGCTCTTAACTACCTTCACCAAAAAGAAATAGCACAGGCAACTATAGCAATTTCACTTTAGTGTTTAAGTCAACCGACTGCTCTACTACTGTCAGCTACTTTTAAACAAAGGCACTGATGGTCTAGAATAGGAAGCTGTTTTAATCTCACTAAATCCCTGAATGATTCTACACATCACGTAGAACAACTTTTTGCCCTGTACTACAAGTTACTCTTCTGTGAGCCTCAAATACTACCACAAAAACCCCAAAGAAAATGGTCAGCTGAGAAAAATCTGGAGAGAAAAGGTTTCTTAAATGACAGATAACAACTAAACTTCCTTGGTGCTATCATCCTGTACTCAGAAGTACTTTGTAGCAATCATTTAATTCCATGAAATAAAAGGTTTCAATAGATTTCCATTTTCACAAGGGAAAGTACACTATCATCAGTTTTGCGGAAGCAAATTGATCATTAATTTATATGGAGGGGGAGGGATGGAACAGGATATGGGACAAAATGTGTCATAAATTCCAGGTATTTCTATCCAGCTATCTTGCCCCAAGAGGGGGGGGGGAGGGGGGGAAATCAATTAATGTAAAAAAAATTGAACAACAGATTTCTGCACATACAAGAAATACAAAAATAAAAGCAAAGCCCAATTATTTAATCAAAACCCATTTGTTTCCTTACATAGGATGATGGCCCTCAGTATAAAAAAGGTCTTAATAAATAAAAAAAGATAAGAAATCTGGTCTAAGATCAAGCGGAGATAATCTCTGCAAAGAGTTCAGCATGCAGCAGGTCAGCCTTTCTAAAGCAGAGAGCAAAGCTATTTGTAAAGTAGTCATTTTCAACTCCTGTCTTTAGGATATTACACAGAAATCCTCCTGATTCTGCAAGCTTCCTACAGTGTTTGACTGTGAAAGTCTTGCTTGTCTTCTATTGAACTGAAGAAAAAAATAGCCTTCTGGGACCACACAGGGACTCTTTCAAGTCTCTTGCAAAGTGGTCTGGCACGAACAAATCACGTGCAATCTCATGCAACATTCACAACTATCCATAAACACTGTCAGAATAAGAAATAGACAAAATCAGAGTTTAAAAGACAAAAGACCCATTTGTTTTTGCAGGGAAGGGAATGCATGCCACTAACTTTTTCAGCTGAGAATCAGCTAACACCGAAATTAATCGCTAAGTTCTGAAAATGAAATAGCCCCAGATTAAAAGTGTATACAACTAAGTACAGGAAAAAAGATACACAAATACAGTATTAGCCCATTTTACTTTCCTGCAAATATGACAGATTAAAGAATAATAGTAATGACTATTACTACTCATGACCCGTAATAAATACTTCATTAGTGAAAGATGGATCATTTCCAGCACTGGACCCAAAGTAAATCATGCTCAGCTATAGGAAGAGAACCAACAAATCCCATTCACTCAAGTATTCCTTCCTTACGGTACAAAGCACCCTCTGCCGAGCAAATAAGCCTCCAGCCGGCCTGCGCACGTCCAGCATTAAGCTTTCTTTGCCGCTCCCCTCCCTAGGCCTTCCTCCTGGGGGCGGTCTTACAGTGCTTTGCAAGAGAAGGAACAGTCACATAAATTTTATGCTCCCTCTGGTGCCAGAGTCATTGCTATAAGCTCAGCTTTCAAGACCAAAAATAATAAAGATCAAGGCCTGGGGACTTCCTACATTCCTAATAAGCTTCTGGCAGATTCCGAGTAAAATGTTTACTTTAGTAACAAATACGAATTTTATTTCAAGAGAATAGCGTCAGCGCTCTCTGTGATGTATTCCACTCAGGCATGTACATCCCAGCCTCCTGACATTCCTGTCTTTAGTACGTTTCACACAATTCCTTAAATACCAAGCTGCAGAAATCACTCTCGCTCCAAATGTGAGACAGATCTCCAAATAAAATTCAAGTAGGAGAAAACTTACCAAGCTAAAACCAGTCAGCCTTCAGAAGCAGACTGAGCACCCAGGCTTTACTTTTAATAACCATTTAGCTATAGTTCTACAGCGTACATCAAGACCTACAAGCTCTCAAATACGTAACTTGTTCAGGTCCTCGCTAGAGTCTTCCAACAGTGTTTTATCAACATCCAGTTTTCTTAACAGATCTACTACTCTTTGTGCTAACAAAGGTGCCATAAAAAAGCTAATCACAAAATGCAGTTCTGACTAGAGTTCAGCACCATGTTCAGACTGATTTTTTATTATTTTATTTAAATCTATTTCAACCTAGTTTAAAACCTGAAGCTGACAGGCTTTTAAGAATCCACTCTACTATCTCTCCAGGTTTTTAAACTTACTCATTTCTATACTCTTTCTTATCTCCCTGACATTCAAAATATCAGAAACCACCAGAGGGGCGTGTGAAATGGTTTCCAAACTACTTCCCCTACTCTACAAAGTCTGTTGGAATACCTTGAGCTGTGAATTTATACCTATTCAGAACAAGTACAATAATAAAAATATTACCAATTTTGAATAGCTGCATTACTTTTCAGGTATTAATGAATTACATAAGGAACAAAACTAGCTTCAGAATCATGTCTTTGAGCCTATACTGGTACCCAGAGGAAAGGAAGAAGGGACAAAGTCTCTTTAGGTGAAAGCAAGCTGACCATCCTGAGCAAGCCACCAGACATTCCTGATCCTTATCAGGGGAGTACAACGTGCCATGTATTCCCTAGAAGAAGTTCCAAATGAGAAACCTGAATCAGACTGAAGCATCTAATGCATTAAAAAGAAAAAGTTGGAGGCATTTAAAATTATTTATGCCTTGGGTATAGTATGAAGTGAAAATGCTCAGCCATGTACGCATGAACTTAGTATGAAATATACTTCAGATGGATTAACTCAGTTACCTACCATTTAGGGTTTGAGGTTTTTAATTTCCTCTGTTCCTTGTTTTTTTTCAGGCATACAAACAGTGCCACCAGAGACAGTGGTAGCCGCAGCAATTTTCCATCAGAAAATTTCAACACAAATTTAAGTAAGACCTAGTCTTTTCCTCCTATTTTATAAACATTTTATAAACATTTAAAAAGAATGCAAATCTGTAATGCTACTCGCGTGTCACTACGCAGGAATTGTTGTCTCTTTTTTACAGGTACCTCTTCAGAAACCTTTCTTTCCTTTACAGGTGACTGATGGCTGCCTCAGTTAGGATGTCATCATCCCAAGTGGAATATATAGAACATATATAGAATATATGTTATTTCCAACTATGGCTGCATTAAGACTGAGGGCTCAAAAATGCTGAGCTCTGTGGTCTTGAGCCAGCAGAACACTTGAGCATATACATTCAAGCATATTTCCACTATATTCACTGAGAGAAACTTATGTGCTAAAATTAAAATAATTGTTTAAATAAAAGCCTTCTATTAATAGAAATACAAAGAAAACAAAAAAATAATCACTCCCCAATTATACAGTGACAAATATTCTGTGCCATTTCCCTTAATTTTATTTTGAATCTGTTCTTGGTGTTTAGATCCCTACCTTTTATGAGCAAGGAAATTGATAAGGAAAAGCCAAAAAAACCAAATAGCAATGTCATATAATCTTTTGTAACGAAAGAAAAGATCTATGTCCTCTGCTAAGTATTGCAGGCAACTTTTCCCCCCGTAATACAGAAAAATCTTCAAATAAAGAGTATTTACATTAATCAAACCTTCAATTTGGCACCTAATCACCTGCAACTGACAACAACTGTCTTTCAGATGTTTCCTCTGGGATCTTCATTACCTTTAATAACCTTTGAGATGCCTAAAAATGTAGCTGAATGCCTTGCCAATGTAATATTTAGGACCTCCCCTAATCGTTATGAATGCCAATCCCTCAGTTACTATAAATGACTTCAAGGAAATAACATTACGTTAAATTTACTTACATATAAAAATCAGATGAGGATTACGGAAACACGACTACAACATTTAAACTACACAACATTGGCGGAGAAAGGAGAACATCTGATGGATTTATGTATTTTGTCCATTTGTTAGTAGGTTTATACAAATACCCAGTGGAAGCTGCACTAGTCTGCATTCAAACTTTAGAGATTATTTTCATACAAATAACGTCAATGGAAAAAATGCCAAGGTATTGTAATTCATAACTGAGTTTTGAATGTATGTACTAAATGTACACCTGTGTACAAAGTCAAACTGTACCTCATAACAGATTTCAAAATACCTCATTTTGGACGACAAATGTGGAAATCAATTACTTCAGGAAGATAATAATTAAAAAAAGCCAATAACAACTACTTCGGGATTTGGGGGGGCACCAATAAGAATCTACAAAAAAACCTTAAAACAACATCACAATTTTTTTCCTTATTAGAGGAATATTCCAAAGACAGCTTTATGATATGAATTTTATCATTATTATTTTAATGATTTGAAATCATTCACTGAAAAGCACGTCTGTATTTTGAAAAACACTTGCTGCTGTGCAGTGTACAGTTTCTAAGCTAGGTTTCGTCCCAAACACTGCAACCTACTTGAGCACCCAGAAAGTGCAATGGGCAACAGATGACAATACTGACACTAGAGGTTACTTAGAAGAACGTGGTGAAAATTTGAGAATCCTGTATTTGTAAACATTTGTCCTGTTTTTAGAATAATTTCAAGGATGAGAATTTTTTAAGTGCTTATTTCTCTACCGACAAGCTTGAGCTCCCTTTCCCTGCCACCAGGCTGCTGGCAATCTCCTGTTTCTCTCCTTTAGTTTATAAGCAACTGTCCATAAAGCCACTGACTGTGTACAATTAAGTATATTTTATGACCAATAAATTGTATTGCTGTTCTAATTCCCCTCAAAATTAGGGTTGGGATCTGAAAGTCGTCAACTCACAGTTACCCCAAAATAGCTTTACCTAGTCTGATCTCAGAAAAGAGGCAGCAGTAAGCCACATGCATTAGGAAAACAGACAGTCATACCAAAGATCACTTATTTGATGCGGACTATAAAGAAGAGGGCATGAAAAGGCTCTGCACAGATTTGGAACGTAAGAGTAAGTGAGAGCATAATAAAATAATTTCCTTTAGATTTCTCTAAAGCATCAGGACAGTTATTAGGAGGTCACAGTGGTGGTATGGACAGGAGATGGCAGCACCTGGACACACCTACAGTCAATAACACTCCTGAACAGGTGACAGTAAATTAACAGCCCAGTATGAAAATGACCTCTTTTTAAACAATCTGGAAATAAATATCCTCAGTGAAGTTTGAATTTGAACAAGCTCCCACAGCAACCACAGACTGAATGTAATGGGAAGAGAGAAGAAAGGCCTTCTGCTTTGATTTTAGAGAAGTCAGACCTTCTGTTCCAATGCATCGTGGCCTACGCATTCTCCTTGAGAGAATGAGAGAAATTATGCACTCTCATAGTGCCCAGATCTCCAGTACATTCCTCTAGGACATATGATGGTCCAATTTCGGGACTACAGGGACCTGCCAGGCAGCTGTGTTAGCAGAGCAAGCTTCTTTACCAAGAGAGCAGAAGAGGACCTGGAACTGAGACTCAATAGCAGCAAATAAACAGCAAATAAAAAAGGCTGAGGCACATTTTCTGGCCCGTATGGGAAAGAGCATGTTCATGTGGTAAAGCCTCTTCATCCCCCAAAGGGAGGCATTGTCCATACTGATTTACTGGAAATGGTCCTTGGCTGTGCTATCCCCAGAACCTCTCCTGGGCATTGCCTTGGAAGAGTGCTAGCTGCCACTGCTCAAAGCCAAGTAGGAAGCATGCAACAGGAAAGCAGTTTGGACGATAGCACGCCAGTTCTTGAGATCATGACCTGTCTGGTCTAAGAAGTAGTGTAGATACAGTCTGAGAGGCAAAATATTTATGTGGCATTTCTTATGCCTGCAAGTGACCCCTAACATACTCTCTGCCTACCAGATGGACTTTCAACGTTGCCCAAGCTGAAACAAGACAAAGTAAGTTAGTTCACAACATACGTTCAAGAAACGTGGCATAATTAGTAACAGTTTTTGCAGAAACCACAACTAAACCAAAAAGGAAAGCATTTCCAGACATGAGACAATTCCAGAGTTTTCTGGATACGACGGCCTTCCAACAAACGGTAGGATGCACAAAGCTGTCCACATTTCTGTACTAGGCATGAAACTCACGTAGTTGGTTTCTCTATGCTATGGCCTCAGATGCAGGCCCATACTCAAATATGTGAAACAGCAACCTAGAGTCTATTTCATGCTCTATAACTCCATATATTAACCACTGGTAATCGAAGACTTGCTGCCCAGCTGCATCCAACATATGCTGTGTATTAGAGCTGGAGAGAGGGTCGTGGCACTGAACTGCTGCAGTTCCTTCAGCAGGAGCTTGTTTGAAGGGTAACGAAGACCCAGCTGAAACCACGTGTTGCAGCCATTTCACTATATCACAGGACTTGAAATACCTTTTCTTCATGTGACACACAATGTTGTCTCATGAACAAGGAAAACCAACACTGGGAGAAACCTGGTTACACAGGGAAAACAATCTGTGTTTCTGTAGCCATTTCTGCCCAAAGTCGCAAATTTTTATATGGCAGAGAATAAGAATACAGGAGACCGAGTTGCAGATTAAATCATATTGCTTTGGCAATTACTCTTTTCTCTTTCTTTTGTTGTCTCTTTTTCTCTCTCCCTCCCCCGCAAAAAAAAAGAGGGGGGAGGAGAACATCAGTTCCCAGAACTACCCAGGTCTTTTAATGATTGTATTTTATAAGTGAATATGTTGTCTCACACATTCTGTTGGATTTTTTTTTAAATGTATGAGATGCGCACACAGAAACTTGGTATAAATATTAATTACCTTTAGTGTTTTTCCAGTGGTGGAGTAAAGTACTAAGATAAGAGTTTCACAATGCAGCAAGCATTTAGGTAACATTATCTAAACACTTTCTGTGTTATTATGTCACCACTTCATCAGTTGTCACCAACAAAACTTCTTGCCGAGGCTAATATATGCCTCACTATCGAGATTCTCTCCCTGATCCCATCTCTAACAACCTTCTATTCTTTTCTCTGTATAAATGTATGCACAGGATGACCTGCTAGCCTGGAGCGGTACTGGAGTTTATACTTCAAATGGATACATCAATCTGCAGCATGACAGGGCTAACAGCAGTATGAACACCTCCAAGAAGTCAAGGGGAAACTGCTGCACATCACATTAGCTAACGTTTTGAGGAGTAATTATATCGTAGTCTCTCTACGTACAAGACCTACTTCAAGTCTTTGCTGGAGGAAAGGTCACGTACAATGTAGATAACCTTTCACATGAACACAGTACAAACTGCTCTGCATTTTCTGCACTGGCTGTTTACGAAGTCTTAGATTAAGATAGTTCCATGTTTGCTTTTTTTAATGACCTTAATAAAGATGGACTGGACTATATACAGAACAACATAACAGAGCTTACACGCTGTAAGTAAATTATACTGTGACAGTGCTCAAGCTTAGGAGGAGAGGAATTTTCGCTTTAGGAAAGAAGATCACCGAGCTTTTGCCACACGACTTCTGCAGGGAGGAACAGATTCTACAGTAATAGCCACCCCGTTCTTTCCCTGAAACCTATACCTATATAGAAGTAAGCATATTTTTACAATACATTAAAGCAGTGTTTAATATTTAGTTTGTTTTTTATTGATGGATTATTTAAAATGTATAAGTAGCTCCTCCAGCATACTGGCATTGTGAGATTTTCTTCCATGTACAACTGAACTAGCAGTTTTATTCCTGTGATCCTCGATGAAATGCTACACCATAACAGGTGAAAATCTCCCATAAATATTCCAATAAAAAACTTATTTTTCTGTATTAAATAAGTGTTGCGTGTTGAACATGGAAATTTATTGATTTATTACTAGCTGCACATGTGTATATAATGTGGCTTGTCAAAATATGCTGTTCTGATCTAAAATTTCCTTCTCATTATTTTTAAGATGAAGTAATTCCTAGACTGTTGATGGTTACTAAAGAAATAATCCAAAATAACACAACATCCCTGAATAATTAAATGAGGCAGCAGGCTGCCATGACCATGGCTACGTATTTCTTTGCTCTACATCCAGGGACAAATCCTGCTCTTCATATCAGTTAATACCAAAGGCAACATGGAGTAAGAGGGAAGGCTGAAAGCCCCTGGATCAAGGGCAATGTTCATCCTCATACCATATATGTGGAAATATGGGACAATGACAGATGACACGAAAAAGTTGGTCAATACATCTGCTAATATAAAAATTAACCAGTTAAAATCAGAGTATGGCAATGCAGGTTTTTTTAGTTAACACTTCATGACTAGAACCACAACCCATTCAAAACAACTTTGCATGATTCCTGCTCTGCAAATGGGACGTGATTCACCTCCATAACAGGGTGCCACCTGCAGATCAAACTACAGGAATTCAAACAGTACTTCTAAATACATGAAGATTATGTCCATCTTCCTACTAATACTTAAAACTTATGAACATTTAAGGCACTTCAGGTTAGAAAAATATACTGTCTGCAGACAAGATTAGATGAAGAGAGAAATAGTTTCCCCTCTAACAGAAATTCAGATCACTTAAAAATTTTATGTGCTGAATTATGATTTTTTAATAAAATCCAGTTTTTACTAAATCTATTCAATACCAGGTAAAATTGACAAAAAAAAAAAAAAAAAAAAAAAAGAAAGGGGGGTCNGAAAAAAAAAAAAAAAAAAAAAAAAAAAGAGAGAGGTGTCTCACGGATCTATGAAATAAAAATTTCTGCAATGAAATCACAACCAACATTCTTCCCTTAGCAGCAGGTAAGTGATGTAGTCAGCACTGCACCACAACATATAGCTCGAGGTACTAATGATTATTGAAAGCATTTTTTTTTTACATGTGTTACACTTCAGAATAGTGCTGATTTAGAACTACAACTATTTTGAATTATTTAAAATGTCAATACCAAAAAATGATTCTGCAAGTTTGTCACATTCATTATGAACATAAATTCATTGTTAAAAGACGCTGGATTCTGTCCTATTTAGGAAACACAGAAGCTGTTGTGACCTTATTTCCATTGTAATACAGGATATAGGCTTTACAATAAAATATAAAAGCGTACCAAAAAAAAGAAACATAAAGGTTATTAAAGGTACATGCAGGTTAATGCTGAAATAAACACACATTTTTCACTGGAAATCCTGAGCTTCTTCAGATATATGTCCTCAACAAAAATCCGTAACTTGCTCATATCCGTACCAGTATTACCAGCTATTCTAAAAACAATAGCACCAGCTGGTAATAACTACAAAACAAATTACAATTAACTAGAAAATTGTCAGAATGGATGCAATCTTCCTTGCTTTGGCATACTCAAAATACCAACATCAGGAAAAATTGCATACAAAACTTCTAAAATCACTGCTGTTATCACCCTTCTGACATCTCTCTCTCCTTGTCTGAATCACTGCGTTTTCACAGTGTTTGAAATGGACTCCTTTGGAAAATTCATTTCCATAGAAGATCTAATACTCTTTAAAACAGGAATGCAGCCAGATAAGCACATATATTCAAAGTGACACATAACTTATTCATGGCACATGAATAAGTTACACGTTAAGTTACATGTGGTGTCTCCAAAAAAGCCGTCTTTTTGTGCTGTTAGTCTTAGCACTTTATTAAATACCATACAGGCATAAAATCACCTCAGAACTGTCATGAGCAGTTGTGCTCTAGAGATCAGGACTGAAAAAAATCCTTTTGAATATTAATAACCTAAAATTCAAGAACAAGCCTGACTAGCACTGATGGAGGTTCGCCAACCAACTATTCCATTTTTCAGCCTGAGGCATAAACTGACCTTTTCTTAACAGCTCAAGTACTGCAAAGTTTAAACCTTGGGTCTCCTTAAATTTAAGCTTCCCTTGGTAATTTTATCACAGATAATACAGCTATCAATTACTTCGTCTCACAAAGTGAGCTGTATTAGAAGCACTGACTGGTACGGTTGCACAATGATCCATCTGTGGGTCACAGACCCATATATAGCTGAAGCTTTGGAAAAAGGAGGCTTCCCCTTACCCCCCAAAAGATGCTTTCAGCAGTCATGAAGTGGGTAAAAATATCACCCTTTCCATTAATATTTGTGACACGCTGCTCTAGAATTAGCAGCCGTTGCATGCTGGCGATCAGTGGGCTACTAAAATGTCCAATACCAGGCACCTATTCTGCCAGCCAGCTGTGCCATCTACACCCTGCCGGACATCTTAACTGTGAAAGCAGAGTCCTCCTACCACTCTGGAGAACGGGGGAAAGGGCAAGGGAAATGTTGAGAGGTTTGACATTTGATACATGACAGGCACTAGAATGTATTAAACACGTCAGTCTGTAGAGTCTGGATGATGAAAATAAGATGACTTTTTTCAAATTAAGTTAGTGTAGTTTTCAATATGACACCCTAATTGCACTAGTTGTATGTTAAGTCAAGTGAGTGATGTCATCATGTTCAGCTTATAAACAAAAAGAATATTTAACACACAGGTACATAAGAGTATCAAACCACATTTACATTAGGAACTTCATTTTCATAAATGAATACTACTCTAGGAGTAAAGCCACAAGTCATTATCAGTCCCTTAGTAATCGTGTTAGACAATTCTTTTCTTTTCTATGTTCTCGCTGCACAGATTCACTCAAAGCCACAAATAAGTTTGTCACCACATCTTTGCTCTGTATTCTACTAGATTCAAAACTGCACATTTTTGAAAAGACTCTTAATGTGGGATAATACAGAATTTCTTTATAACGAAATATCAAAAATTACCTAAACTCTGTCTTGATGGTTAGGTTACAGTTAGCTCTGAAAGCTAAAAATTTAAGATGTTTGATAATCTGTTTTGCCTTAAAATGGCTTTGATCTCAATAGCAATTTGTTAGAAATGATTACTCTCAATACCCCTGTAACTTGAAAGAATACTATGAAGTAGATAGGGCTACTGTATAATTATGTATGCAAAGTCTGAAATACCACATTGTCACACAATTTGTTTACATAATACGTGTGGCCTCTTTGTACAAATAACATCGCTCTGAGTTTTTCAGTAACCTACTGTTGTGGTTTAACCTGGCAGGCAGCTAAACAGCACACAGCTGCTCACTCACCCCCCCACCCCCCAGTGGGATGGGGGAGAGAATCGGAAGGGCAAAAGCAAGAAAACTCCTGGCTTGAGATAAGAACAGTGGAATAACTAAAGTAAAATAATAGAAATAATAATAATAATAATAGTATTATTATTAACAATAATATTGTAATGAAAAGGAAAACAACGAGAGAGAGAGAAAGAAAACAAAACAAAACACACAAAAAAACCCCAAAACAGGTGACACACGCACTCACCACCCACCGACCAACACCCGGCCAGTCCCCGAGCAGTGATCCCCGCCCCCAGCCAGCTCCCTACCATTAATACACGGAGCATGATTACATATGGTATGGAACAGCCCTTTGGCCAGTTTGGATCAACAATTTGAGCTGTGTCCCCTCCCCTTCCAGCTTCTTGTGCACCTGGCAGAGCATGGGAGGCTAGAAAAGTCCTGGACTAGTGCAAGCACTACTTAGCAACAAGTAAAACGTCTCTGCATTATCAACACTGTTTCCAGCACAAATCCAAAACATAGCCCCATGCTAGCTACTATAAAGAGAATTAACTCTATCCCAGCCAAAATCAGCACACCGACAAAACATTTTCTCAGTGTGGGAACACCTACCACAGTACTGCTCAAACAAGGCTAGAGAGACCGAAAACATTAAAAAATATGAGAACAAAACAAGCTGTCAACCACTCTACAACCCTAACTAGAAGGTATAAAGTATAAGGGGAAATAATAGGTGAACATAAGATGATTCTCAGATTGCTAACAGCATCAGGAAAGAAAGTGAAGCAGATAGTAAGACACTGCCACTTAAACTCTCCTGCTTGCATCATGTGTTTAAATATAGGGAGGGGTTGTGCGCAGCTTTAAAATTATTTTGTCCAAAATTTTCAAAGATTACAAGATCGTTGTACATAAATCCTAAAAATGGGGCTCAAAAATAACGAAAACTGAGATCTCATAAAAGAAAAGGCAAATGTTTCTTATAATAATAGAACCTAATTTTCTAAAAAGCATGCAGTCGTCTTTTTCATTCCTTTTTGACTAATTTAAGAAGCACTGGCATGGTAATGTGAATCCATAGTAATCCACAAGTTAACAGACACTACAATTAATTTGCTGTACCTCAACTTAAATTACTTGTCCACTCAGTCACAAAGATGCTCTCCAGACATGCACGCAGGCTCTGTCTCCACAGTTAAGATACCAGACCACAAATACATAGCATACTTTTGACGTATAAGTTATAAAAATAAAAACACAGCGTATCAAATGCCACTCCTCTTCTTAGCAAGGCCTCTGAACACACGCTTATTTTTGCTGTCTGTTTGCACTGTTATGTAGGTTAATGCACCCTTCTTCCCTTCACCCCCGTGAAAGCTGAATGCTATTATCCAAAGTAGCATTATATTAGATTAAGGCCATTCAGAAAGGATATTCTTGAAAAAAATATGGCAAACTGAAGGGGAAGAAGGGACATAAGCCCATACTTTGTTGTTATTAAGTTCACTGAAGATGAAATTACATTTATCAGTTTCATTCATTCACAAAGCAAGTACATCAACAGCGGGAAATATTGTTACTCAGTTTCTTCAACACAGAAAAAAGAGGAAGAATATTATTCTCAAAATCTGAAAACTATTGATGCAGTTTTGATTTGGGCTTTCAAACAGCTGCTTACCACGGGCACCTCAACTGAAAAGTGGAAGTAAAAACATTATATCATGAGTTTTACATCATAGATGCACACAACCTTGAAAAAACCCCAAAGTCATCAGGTATTAAACCCATGTACCCATTTTCCAGTATGAGCCAATTTTTAGTTTTTCTTGCAGGTAAACTTCAGCATTGGGAGCTCTCCAGTGAAGAAGCAGCCGTGCTCTTAGAACATGTAAGCTAGGTAACTTCTGACCATCTTAGATCAATTTAAAAATGACAACTGGAAACAGGATTTGCAAGTGCTGGGAGACTAGATTCCCCACTATGTCCATTTCACCCCAAACCAAATCTTCTGATACCTTTACATGATTATAAACCTATGATAATAACCCTGTATTTAAATTACAGAAAATGAAGAGATATGAATCTTGATGGAGAACTTTAATATTCCTAGGACTTGCAGCTACACTCTTAAATTTGGCAGGAGGACAGCACTACTGTAAAATTAATGCCTTTTTTGTCTCCTAAAAGGAAAAAAAACCTCAACTATACCTTGACTGAACTAAAACAAAACAAAACCAAAAAAACCCCAAAACCAAAACACAAAAAACCCCAAAACCACAAAGCAAAGCAAAGTATCTAAATCTCTCCACATTTCTTTGTGCTGCACACCTTGCTCAAGTACCAAGGACTAAGTATATGATGTCCTTCACACTTCTGTTAAAGAGCACAAGGTTTAATGAGTTACACAAAACGGACCCAAATTTTTAAGAGACCTGAACCCCATTCATTTTACAGCATCGTTCCAGAGAAAATTTGTTATCCTTTGCTGTATTGTCTGTAAAAGAGACTGCAAAAGATGTAAATACCTACTAATACACATTTAAATTCGTGCTGTAAGCCTGCTACCAGCTGTCCTTTAGGAGGATGGTTGCACAAAATTATTTCACATGCGTCCATTATGCAGTATGATCACAATTCATGGAATAAATTTTATGATCCAAAACAATATTAAGCAACATGTAGAAAATACTAAAACCATGAAAAATGCATTAATTTATTCATTGCCATGCATTTGTGATCTTTCCATTTTCAAAGTACAGTTTAATTGACTACTTTAGAGACCAATTAATCCCTTTACATTTAAGTCAATCACTGAATCCTCTCCAAATAATTTAGTTTCTACATGCCGACTCCCATTTGATGTCCCTGGAGAGTGAAGGTAGTTGAAACAGGTGGCACACAAATCATGTTTAGTAATAGAGAAAGAACTGCATTAGCAGGGATATGAAGTATTAAAAATAAAGACTCACAATTCAGTCAACCATATTCCCTCTCTGTTCTGTAGTGCTCCAGCTCCCAATCATATCCTGAATGTTCTCTTTTTTTTTTTTTTTAAATGACAATTGCAGGTCCCAGATAATTATTTTAATTTCCGTTAGTTTCTAGTCCTCATCTACCTGCTGCTCCTCTCAATATAGTTCTACAGGCTTTTCTCTATGTCACCTTAGTCTTCTGCTCTTCTATCTTTTGTATATGTAAGTTAATGCTTAATTGGCCTGAATTCATTCTGGAAGATAACGTCTTGTTTACCCTCTCCTTTCTTGACTCGAAAGCCCAAAATTTCAGGTTCTGTAATAACCATCTTCCTTCTAGGATTACTCTTCTGTAATCAGGATCTCATTTCTTCTTGCCAAGCACACATACCTAGTTTAACAAATTTAGTCCCGCTGTATCGCTTCGTATCACTTTACAAAGACCATAGCCTCATTTCTTTATGAGGTACTGGAAAATAATTTGGTATCAAAGATAGGGAGAGCTGGATCTGTCAGCCAAGAAAATCATTACTCAGATGGATAACAGAGGGATCTGACATCATCCCAAACCAGTAAACTCCAGCAACACAATCTTGGGGGGGTGGGGGGAAGGAAGAGTTTTTGGCCTATTAAAACTACTCACAATCTCACCAATATTAAAACTGGATAGGACATTTTACTTTCCCACAAAATAACACATTGAAGAGTATCAGAATGAACATGGGACTTCTCTATTGAAACAAAAAGGTAAATCTGAAAATGAGTCAAGGAGTTCACTTTTCTATAAGCTGCCCAATCAAGCAAGAAGTTTAAAAAGAAAAATTATTTCAAATAAACACTAGTTAAAAACACCTCCTGAAACCACAGGAAGCTCAAATGAATAGAAATTAAAGGACAATATTATTTCTGTACATCAGTCCAAGATTTGTTGTATTTTAAATAATTACATAAACATATGATAAACAAATTATCTGAAAACTGAAGAAAGTATGTACCAAGAACACAATTCAAGAAAATCACATGAGAAGGAAAAATAATTATTCTATCATACTAAATACAAGATTTCTTGTTTTCAGTTCAAGTAATCTTATAATATAAATTATTTCCTCTGTACTTTCCCTGGAATTAAGAACAAGTTTCTGTCTGAAACTGCTGCTAAAATGAGGAAAAATCCACCACCACACACAAAAACATTTCTGCGGTGAGAAGTATTTTATATAAATGCCTGGCATACCAATTAAGTGCCTTTGCAAGAATGAAACTACAAATACTGCTGCAGAGTACGCTTAACTAAACAGAAAGCTCTCATGAACAACACCCGTTCACACTGGGACACTGTGACACAAAATGACCACCAGAGAAAGGAAAGACAGTATCATTTATTCATCCTCAATCTTTAGTTGCGATAAGCAGTTACCGATTTCTCCATTCTAAAACACATGAGAACTTTGTGCAAACCCTGAGTAAGCTTAGTCTCTTTAAAATCCAGTGCCTGTGTCTCGGCCTATATTGCCATCTATACTGCTGACTCAGGACCTCTGCCAGGTCAAACAATTCCTTCGGCAGGAATGTGCTGCAATCATCAATTTTGCACTGAATCCTCAACCCACGTTGAGAAATGAAATGGTTGAAACTTTAGGCCAGTTCTGTGATGCTAGCTATTGTGATGGCACATGTCTGTTTGCAAGTGAGAAACAACGCTGTTCAAAATGACTACAATCCAAAAATGGAAACAAAATTAAAGAAATTACTCTAAGAGCTGGCGCAGCCTATTAATCACCATGCATAAAGCACGCCACTCTTGCATGCGTACGGGCATTGTGTGCAGAGATCTACATACATGTAATTCTGAGCTACAGTGGACAATGCAAACCCACATATAAGTAGCATGCAGGGAAAAAAGATGCAGTTCACCCTGATCTTCAAACCAGCCTCACCAGATAAACTACTGGAAGAGAATCTAAATGAAAGGAAAACCCGAACTCCATGAACTGTACGTGCACAGCTATTACAAGGTAACGCAGCCATACTTACGCATACCTCTGAAGTGTTTAGATTGTACGAGGTTCACGAAACTTTGCTGAAAACCCCTAAGACTTCATTATTTCAACAGGTCACTGAGATTTGGCAGGATTTTCCTCAAGGTCAGAAACACTCTCTTCATGCGTTCAGTTAAATACTGTTAAATTTTGACTGACTTATAGGGTGAAGAAAAAAGAAATAACCACTTCCCAATGCCGGTTCCTCCTCCCCCTGCCCAGTAACTTGACAGCCTGCCAAAATTTCTGAACATTTAAACTCAAGTCCATGCTACAGCTATTACCATTACCATCCTATTCCCAAAGAATCCAGAAACAGAGAAAACACAGGTGTTACCAGTAAACGTGGGAGAAGGGAAATGAGTTAGACTGAAATTACATTGATATCCCTCAGTATAGTCTGCAGTTTCAGGATCCAAGTTTCTTCAGTCTAGCCTATAGAAAACATCTCATACCATAATTAATAAAAAGGAACCAAAAGAAAAGGAGCTATACATCCATCTCCTCTACTCCTGTTCTTTAAGCTTCTCACTTTTGCAAGTTGCATTAAGCAATGCCTCATCAGCCATAAAGCACACAGAGTTTATTTAGAAGCTATTTTGACAGATTAAAAAAAAAAATCTTCACCCCCAAGGAATCAAATTCCACTGATCCACATTGCCCCTCTGAAAGAACCTATCATAACTTTGTCTAATGCAAGGTTGTTTGACTAGATGTACATCCTCAATCAGTGGCCAACATATTATGTCTTATACTATTGTGACTTAGTATTTCACTGGAGCTCAGAATGAGCAAGGCAGCCCAAGAATATTTTTCTTTGTTGGTAGTTCAGAATTCCTGGAATGGTTCAGGAATCATTCCTGTGAGTCTTTCCAGCACCTTTATTACCATGGAAAAGATCAAGCGCTGTTGTAAAGAGCAGACAATTGGAAATAACCCAAGATACTGAAAGGAACGGTCGAAGATCATCCCGACCAGGAAATTCCCGCACAACATCAGCAAGAGTCTCTGTTGCCTCTTCAAACTTTGGTCTCTGTATTGGCACATCTTTCCTTCTGTGGTGTGGACAATTACTTTATGCAATGTGCAGCCTCACCCAGTACTCAGTCTGCTCTCTAGAGCTATCTCTCAACCCTGAGCTGTCTGGATCTGCTGCATCCTGGCAGTTATAGCACATGTTCTATTCTGGCATCCCTCTGCTCCAAAGGAAAGAGAGTTAACAGCAGAAAATAGAAATTTCTCGGTAACGCTGAACTGCTCTTTTTTTCACCCCGGCATCTGAAGACAGGCAGAGTCTTCACAATATTGTGTTTACATGCCCTACGAAGGGGGGAGTCGCCTCCTTTTGAAAATATTCTGGTAAATGGTGGGATTGTTCACCAGTCTGATTTCTATCAGGAAACACGAGAAGGTTTTTGAAGATGTGAGTACAATAGGCTGCATAATCTTAACACTGTTCCCACAGAGATGTCAGGCTTCCATCATGCACTTAAATAGCTGTCTGCACATAGACCTTTATCAAGCTCCTTTGTTTTAGCACAATCAACTACTGCAGGAGATACGTTCAACTATTCCAGAAAAAAGGACGCGTAAATACGCGTGAGCAGGAGAGCAAAGAGGAAAGTCAGAGTGAAGGTTATAATGTGTGGTCTTTTGTGTGGAATAGGTTGGTAATACTAAGATTGCAAATGAATGAAAGGAGTAGAGAACATGCAAATTATTTCACTTTTTCCTTTAGGACGTATGATTTCCTCAATACGCAGGCTACCCACCCAATTTAACTATCGGAAAAACACAAGCCTTCTTTGTTGACGCTTAGGGACCTATTAAAAAAATTCCACTGTAAAATGAGACTGTTTTCAGGTGCTACAGAAGGTCTTGAGAATCAGAGATACCATTTTTTACAGATGGCAATAGATACATTGCACAAACAGGTACTACCGAGTTCCTCTTTCTCTCTTAAAAACTTTTCTGACCTTACCGTCATGGAAATGACAGAACTAGCCTATGGAAATGTCCTTATCAATAGAACAGCAAAAAGGTTAAGTCCACACTTGCATTTTATTCCAGAATTTAAGTTTAAAATGCAAGAGATAATTGCTTGCACAAAATTGGTACAGAATGGAGTCACACAATGTTGTTTAAAAATATCCGTAAATTCGGTCTGTTCTCAGCTTGAGGGGGAAAAGAGGCAATGCTGCCCTAGTGACATCACACCTGCATCTTTACTACTTAAACCCTGTTACCATAGCAACTGCTACGGTCTCAGTGTCACTCCACACAATCACTAACTGGAAATGGAGTGTAGCACAGCCCAAACAACTACATACTTAAGAGAGAGAGAGAATGAGAAAGAGTCTTATTTCACAAGGGTTAAAACAAAGGCCCTTTACTCCCTCCGAGTGCTTTTATTTTGTTACCATGGACTTATACATACCTCCCAGTAAGCACAACTGCATTTCAGAGAATGTGCTAGTATTTGCGATCACGTCCTACGCTAGATGAAGAGCAAAATGGGTGCAGATGGATGTGGCTTTATTTTTAGGCAGGGTTATCTACTTTTCCTCTGAGAAAATCCAAAGCCTGGAAAGCAGTACTGCTGAACTCACTGTGGCGAAATGCAGTGCAATTTGGGGAAAACGTAGAATCCTCCATGTGTAGAAAAGACTTTGAGTTAGAATTTTGTGATTAATAAATTCTTTTATTTTTCCATTTTCTTCATGACAGATAAAAAGTACACAAGAGTATATTGAGTACATAGGTACATAACTCTGAGGAACTTTTAGTCCAGAGATGTAACCAGCGAGTAGAAAATATTCTGCAAACTCTAGCTGTCTACAGTCTTTTATTTTCTCAGGAAGTGACTCAGATATTAAATAAGAAATCTGTATATGTGCTTTAATTTTAAAGCATGTCATTTTACAATTGACACATAAAGGAAATGTATTAGGGATGACCTGAAAAAATTTTCATGAGTGTCATTATCTTCTACGAGTGATTCTGAGTCAATTTCAAGGAACTACTTTCAGGTTTACGAACTATTTGTATTAGGACAAGGCATTTTTGCTGAGGCTATAATTTTTGGAAGTCCTTATACTAGGTGGTTTTGAGAATCCGGCTACAGGCATTTGTCTTCTGCACACAATTAAAAGACCCCTCTTTTTGATGTTTTAGTTTTACCAATACATTAATAATAATAGTATTTACTTCATAAAGATGTGGCTTTATTTTCCTTCAAAAAATAATCATTGGGAAGAACCAGCAGATTTAACTGAACAGCAAACTTCAAAATGGCCAAAATACAAGAACGCTTAAAAGTGCTACAAACATCACTCTCAAAGGAGAGAGTATCTTCTTAGCACCGACTGGGTTTGTTGTTTGTTTGGTTTGTTGTTTGTTTGTGTTNGCTAAATGTCTGGTTGTGGGGTTTGTTTTTTTTTTTTTTTTTTTTTTAAGGAATTAATCAGAAAGAGAAGATTCTCTTAGTTGTCCAGCTGAGAACAAAATTCTGAATGGATTTGACTTTTTTGGGCAGGCAGAAAGTATGAACTGTAAAATAGGCTACCAAGTTAAGGAGACACAAAAGAAAGGAAAATATTAAGCTTGTGAAATATACTTCTTCCTTCTTTTCAGTGAGGGAAAATCAAGTTATTTTGGAAAGTGGTGGATAGTGGATAGTGGGCAGTTTNGTGAGACCTTGACTCTAAGCCTAGCCTGGCAGACCTCAGTAGAGCTTTACTCCTCGAAGCTCCAAACCTCTCTTCCCACTTGTCGTCTTTATTGTTAATCTTGTCAGAACAAATCCAGCAGATTCTGTGTTTCGTAACATTTCTCTGGGCATGCAAGAAACATAGAATTCCCTTGTACAGAAAAAAGACTAGGAAGATACCTAATCATTCAGTTGCACAGTCAAACATGGAGCACACGTTGTGCAGAGGTCCCACAATCTTAAATATCTTCAAATAATCTTTTTTTTTTTAATACAAAAGCAGAGCATAAATGGACACTATCAGCCTTAAATATCTTTAAATACCTTTAATCTCTGGATTAAAATGTAAAATATCATTATTACATTTTCATTTCAAAACACAGCAGACTCCTCCCACTGTCAGAATCACATACAATTACTCTTCGTGAAGATTATCATTCCTATGTTCTTTCCCTACTCCCCATCTCAATAATACTGGGTAGAAAAATAAACTTTGAGTGCTGCTTCATCTCCGATTGGACCTTCTCTCCTCTTCATGGAAAATGAATGGACTTTTCTAGTCTCCCTCACTCCATCCCCCTACGATTCCAATATCCTCCACCTTACTGAAACAAGGGCGGGCAAAAGTCATTGTTTGTGGGGTGTAGCCTTTTTCTGGTGGATGAGGCAAACCCCCACCTCCATCTTCTCCAAGTCTCTATTGTGCCACTAAAGTAGCAATATGAGCACACAACAGCGACGTTATGCAAAACATCAGATGCTAGATGAGGCCAGGGATACAGCGGATACCGAAGCGTGGGGAGCACAAGTCTTCAAATGGATGTATGTATATATCAAGTATGTACAATTTGATAGACAGCTGCAAAATGTGCATAGACAGATGAGCAAGCATATACCTACATGGTATCTGTATTTCAGGAATGGGCTGTAAGCCCTCTGCAATTAGACTAGCATTTTTATAGCTTCATGAATTTCTATAGCATTTTGTGATTAAAAATCTACTGCCTTTCATCACAGGATAATACTGGTAGGTATGTTTTTGGATAACAAATTTAGGTATGAATACTGTGAATGTAGATTCAATGTAAGTCTACTGTTTATTGGTAACGTATTTGCAAAGAAAATCACATGGGTACTTTATGTCCAAGAGCAGAAAACAGAAAACATGTCAGAAGCTATAAAAGATTTTGCTGCACTCCCGCTGAGAACTCTGCTTGTTAGACACAGCATTCATACATTTATGTCTTATTTTGTTACTCTCTAATAAGAGCAGACTAAAGTAAGCACATCCCTGGTAACAGGGCCTTCCTCTTTGACAAAGGAGACGAAATAAACAAACAATCTCATTGTAGTACCTCTTATGTCACTGAAGAAATCACCTTTCTGTGCTTTAAACAACACTGGAGTAAAAGAAATGAAAACTGCTTTTAAAAGAACATTGTACCCCCAGTGAGCCCGTCATTAGTTTAAATAAAAGTTTTTCAATGCCCTAAATCAGTATTTAGCAGTAAAACACTCTTTGCATACCTACACGGAGCAGAGAACTGCCACTTCCAGCTATTAGTACTTTGCAACTTCCTATACACTATAATAAATCCACAGAATGGAAACATAAGGAAAAATAATACTACTGCAGATTAAGAGAAGCTAGAGGCCAATCAGTTTAAAGAAAGCACCTGAATACCTAGCTTAAGAAATGTTTTCTAATAAACAATATGCCCTGTTTCAGTGAAGAAAAAAAAAAAAGCTTATGCCATTATTCTGCAGTTCAACACAATTACTACAACTTAGGACTGAAAAAGGTAAAACAAATACAAGGCTCTAAAATTGCTCATTAAGCAAAGACACTGCAGTAAGTGATGAAACAAAATACCAAACTGAAGAAAATGTTTTCTTGTTTCTTCTCACACTGGGTCTGCTTCAAGAACAACATCAAAAAGCAGATGGAGAAAATAATTCTTTAGATACATCCACAAAGTTACATTCATTTAGTCTAACTGCACAAAGGCAAACATAATGACATCAGTGTAGGAATTTCTTTAAGACACAGCAAACACTGCAGATAGGAATGCAGACAAGCAATAAACAACTTCACACAAGATTTTGCTTCAACTTCATTCCCATTGCAGTATTAGCTGCCAACACTGACGAGCTGACAAGACAAGTATGTCTTTTTATCAGGTGCCTGTGCTTTAAGGCTCTTCATACTTAAGGGAGACCTAAGTTTTGGGAAAAAAAAAAAAACAAACCACCAAACAAAAAACCCCACACAAACAAACAAAAAATCCCCCACCACCCCCCACCACAAACCCCCCAACTATTTCCTCATCAGCATTTGTCAAAATCAAGCAAATCTCTGGAATTTTATTCAGTTAAGGTTTAATTTAAGGTCAGTACTTATTGGTATTCATAATAAAACTGTATTTGCTAGTACTATACTGCTACACAACTCAAAAATGTTCTATCTGATTTTGTACACTGTTCTAATTTCCAAAATAAATGGAAACAGAACTACTCGCCCCAGCCCCCTGCAGGTATCCAAGGCATAGCTGGACTGCTGACAAACACTGTGACATCCCAGACCCACCCAGCGCAGAAAAGGCAAATCGACTCTCTGCCTCCACGCACAGTACATCACTGCAGTTACTTGGAACTGTGCAGTGCACCAATGTAACGACTCTTGGCATTCACTTTTAATTAGAGCAGGATTCCATGAGAATCAAATTTCTACCCATGAAAGAGAAAATACTGAATATATGAATGAATGAATCGAAAGAATTTCTGCAAAAACAGAGGATTGGCATTTTAATGAGAGAAATAAGAGAGCCTTGAAGGGCACGCTGGATGACAATACAATTAAAAGACTGGAGCAGGGGAAGGAAATTGATTTATATTCTCACCTCATCATTGTAACTTTTGGTCAAACCCAATCATTTAGACTTAAGTACACAACTTAACCCAACTACATCTACATTTCTCAATGAAATGAAGTTTATTAAGCAACTTCATAAAGCCCAGTGAGAATTCGAATGAAGAAAAAAAACAAACCAAGGAGCACAACATTTATGATCTTGAGGAAGCAAAAGGTCATACACCATGTCTTACCTCCTGACCAAAGCCCAAATGACCAGAAGCAGTAGCCTGGCAGTTTTAAGTTATTAAATGTTATTCTGCTCCGATCATCAGCAACACAATTTGATAGGAATTGCTCAAACTTCAACAAGGGGGGGAAAAAAAAAGCCCCCTTCCCCCATCCCCAACACAAAAAAACCCAGCTAAATTAACAGGAGTCATGAGTGATTTCATACTTTCTTGGTACTTCAATGGCCTATAAGGATCAAAGCTCCTACATTTCATACACGTCTGTAGACTATTTTTTCCCCTCTTTAAGACACTGTTAGTTAGGACAGGCTTTCAGAGAAAAAATAAAAGCTTCCCAGAATACAGAATTTTACACAGTCCTTGTGTAAAAATGAAGTGTAAAATTAATGTTCAAAGTGTTAGGTTTTTTGTTACACTGCCCAATAATACATAAGTAACAGAAGTCGTGAACATTTTATGTTTAGACAGCCAGCAACTTGCAACAAGTATCAGGAATGAGACAACTTGTTTCTGTCAGTATGTATGCATTATACAGAAATTTCTAACATTATGTAAAATGCTACACATTTGTATTTTACATAAATGTAACTTTCAACAAGTATCTGCTTAGAGGAAGAAACATTTCAATGATAAAAATGAAATTACCTGTTTGTGAAAATATATTTACATATTCATACGTAAAAATTATTTTTGTCACACAAGTAGCCCGTTTCAAAGCGAGAGCTGTATCACAAATCCTGCATGAATCTACTGCTATTTCATCCCAGTAGAAGTACTGCGTAAGTTTGAGAGGTTGGCAGCTGTGTAATGGCTAGCAACCGCCAACTAAGTGTTGCACATATCCTTCTGCAAGGAAGTTTTAGTATATGGTGATGGAACATGATATTCTTCTTATTTCAATCACACAACTAGTCCTCCACCAAGCTTAAATGGAAGCTGTTCTTTCTGGTACTCCTAAGGATATCTTGAAAAGAGTTAAGAGAATTAAAAACAGCTCATCTGATTCAAGACACCTAGCCAGTTCTCCTGACCCATTTCACTGATTTCTTCTTGGGGGGCGAGGGGTCAAACCCCCCAAACCCCACAAACCACCAAGAGAACAAATACAATTACTTATCTTAAGCTGAAAAGCGCATGAACACTTAGAGATGATTTTCAGCTGTAAAAATCCTAATGAAACATAGCCAACACTTCAGAACACTTGCTGGCGTAAAGAGGAAAGCTCCAATCCCTTCCACTCCTCACAGATATAACTACGCTGGCAAAAGCCCTACTGGACATGAATCTGTGTCACCAAAGAGTTACCTTTTGCTAGTACGGTTTCTTGAGAACTGCTTTAAACCGTTTGAATACAATAATTCTTGCAAATTTAAGCTATACCAGCATTAGACAGGTTTGGTGGTTCATTTCTTCACAAACTCTAAGTAGAGAAAGACTTTTCAGTAGACCTAGTTGTTGAGTCACTACAGTCAACATTTAGAGGTGGGAATGGTGAAGTACACATATTGAAAATCCATCTTTTTCATTACACGCCCATAGCGACTGCTGAAAACAAGGCATCCATATTAATCTTTTAAAAAACTTGTCTGTAAAAGTATACATATAATGATCGTATAGAGTACATGTGAACTGTAAGAATAAGGTCACCTAAGTGAAAAAACAAACACGTAACTGGCTGTAAAATACTGTGTCTGTCTGGGTTTCGGGAGGAGGGTAACACCTTTTTGCAGTACAAAATTACTGGAGTAAGACATATAATGGTTTAAAGAAATGACCAGTACTGAGAAAATTGGCAACGGCTATAACAACAGTGCCTCACTGCAAGTAACAGCTAGTGTTGTAGCTAACTACCAATGCCTACATATGAACTAGTATACAGCCCTAGTTGGGTACAGTATACACACTGCAATTGTTGCCAAAGAATTAAACCATATGAAACTAATTACAGACTGGATTCCGTACAGCTTTATTTTTTTCTTAAGCAAACAATACCAAGATTCTTAAAGCACCTAAAGACATGCGTCTCATGAGAACTTTGTAGTTAACTATGTTTTTCCTCACAATTTGTTCTTCTATAACATAACAAAGGCTGATCATAACTAGTGCAATACCGATCCAAGCTAGCCCTAGAATTTCCATTTCTAAACCTCTTTTGATAAACCAGAAAGGATTTCAATCTTCCAGCAGCCACGGGAATTCAAAGGAGCAGGGGGGTGGGGAATCACTTCAGATATATGCCAGATTTTACTCCAT
>WAAD01012653.1:11627-40670 GCA_013389945.1 Fregata magnificens | reverse complement strand
CAGCAGGTCGCTGACTGCTTCCTCCTGGACTGTGGGGGGTTTATTCTGCTCTCGGTCACTGTCTTCCACCTCAGGGGGCTGAATACCCTGGGGACGACTGATCTGACTATTAAAGACTGAGGCAAAGAAGGCATTAAGTACCTCAGCCTTTTCATCGTCCTTGGTGACAATGTTCCCCCCCACATCCACCAGAGGAGGGAGATTCTCCCTGGCTCTCTTTTTGCTGTTAAAATATTTGAAAAAGCGTTTTTTATTATCTCTTACAGCAGTGGCCAGATTGAGCTCTATCTGGGCTTTTGCCTTCCTGATTTCCTCTCTGCACAACCTAACGAGATCCCTGTACTCTTCTTGAATTGCCTGCCCCTTCTTCCAAGCGTGGTAAACTCTCCTTTTTTTCCTGAGCCCCAGCAAGAGCTCCCTGTTCAGCCAGGCCGGTCGTCTTCCCTGCCGGTTCGTCTTATAACACATGGGGACAGCCTGCTCCTGCGTCTTTAAGACCTCCCTCTTGAAGAGTGCCCAGCCTTCCTGGACCCCTTTGCCCTTCAGGACTGCCTCCCAAGGGACTCTCTCAACGAGCGCCCTGAACAGGCCAATACTGTGAACTAGAATAAAACTGAGGGGTTTTTTTAATAGGCTATGTCAAACAGAATTAATTCACCATAATCTTATTTCACATTGACCACAAAACATCCATCCAATCATTTTCAGACTTTCTGCTGTTTGGAGTAAATCAGAGAGAAAAGGCTGCAAGCACTGAGTATTTAAGCCATCTGATTCTTCCAGTTATGAGAAATCTGAGGATCTTGTCTTGCCATAATAAAAATCCTTTTACCTATCACTAGCATCTAGCAATTGCATTAATCGTCGTGCTTTCCTCATTAATCAAAATAAATTTCAATGACCAATGAGTTATGACACACAGTGCATTTCTGTTCATCTTCCAAGCTAAGACATGGTTTGAATTTTGGGCGTGAATTACATGGCTCCTTTTTTCACTTTAATTATGTCTTCTGTGTGTCTCCCATGAATTTTTATGTTTACTGTCATAAGGTAGCAACTAGATACAAAGACTAAACTACTTTCTTCAATTTTCTGCTTACATCGTTGTTCTTGAGCATTAAAACTGACTTTGAAAACTGCTTATATCTTTAAAATTAGTAGAGCTGGAACCATAAAGCTAAGGTTCTCCCAGTTCTCCAACAGCAGTAATGACAACACTTTAATTTGTGCAAGACCTGGAAACTGGAGGTGACAGCTCTGTAGTTAAAGTATCTTGACCAATAAAGACTAAAGTTCATAAAGGAATGAATACTTCATATCTTCCAGCTGTAACTCCAATACTGCAGAAGATTTAGAATAAATTTTAAAATGAAATCATTTTGTTATCTGAATATGGGAATATCCAAGGTGATTTGTCTTTCCTATACAACTATGAAAAAGACAAACACAATATTGAGATAAATTTCCTGGAGCTGTTAATGCCTGGCTTCTTGGTATTGTAGGCAAAATCAACCTTTGCGCTCAAAAAGATGAGGAGCTGGCAACCATGCCCTCCTGCCACAGACTGGGGAGAAGGAGAGGAAGGACAGACTGTCCAGGACAGACTGGTCCATAGGGTAAGGGAGCCGGGAGCCAGGGTGACAGCCAGGCTGGATGATCAGGGACCTCTGACCCATGCCCTGTCCCACAGCCCCCAAATGAGGTGAGCAGAGCAGGTCAGTGATGGTCCCCAGGGTCAGCCAAGAGCGCAGTGATCTCCAGAGAAGTTCATGGTGACGAGGAAGGTCCAAGGTCCAGTCAAGGAGTCAAGTCATGGTCAGGATCAGCGAGGTCCATGGGCACAGGCACAGGCATTTGCACAAGGAAGGACCATGGGCACAGACGTGGTCCATGGGCACCGTAGCTTAGGTGAGGACCCAGGATGAGGGTCTGAGCTGACACACAGCTCACAATTGAAGGGGGATTCCCCAGGTGCTTCCAGGACAAGCTACCCTTCTCTGCAGAAGTCTGCCCTTGCCCCAGTTGTCTATAAAAGCAAAATAAACATAGTCAGGGCTCAAGTGTGAACATGGCTCACAGTTGTCCCTGCTGCTAAATTGCTAGAGCTGTCTCTGGGCACGATTTTGGCTGAGGTCAAACAGCATTGGTGGGCTCCAGTCAACGGTCACACAGAGTTTAGGGGCCGGTTTAGGGCCACATAGGCCAGTGACCATTCCCCACAGCTGCTAACTAAGGGGGTTTACTAACTAAGGAGGAATGGAAACAGGATTTAGTTGTATAGACACAAACTAAGCTGTTCCTGTCAGACCCATAGCCTGGCCTTGTTTTCCCTTCCAGCATGAACATCTGTGATTTATTTATTTATTTTTAAAGTGCCAGGCTACAATATATGAGGCTTTGGACAGCAGCCTTATGGGCAATGATTTGGGGTTGTCGGGTTTTTTCCTGATATATTTTTGCTAGCAATGAGGGCATAAATCCTACAATTTCTTATCTCAGCTGCATTAGGGAGGGCTTACAATGGGAGCTAATGGATGCAGTCCCAGGAACCTAGGTCTGAAAGCAGTACATACACAGCCCAGCTGCATTTAGCAGCCCACCTTCTGGCTTGCTCTTCATCAGGAGTCAAACTGATTTTGTGGGACTCAGAGCCCTTAGTAATCTAGGATCATATTTAGCTTCTTATTCGATCTCTTATATGAGGCTTTGAAGTTTCATCCTTTGAGCCTTACAGAGAGCCGCAGAGATTGTCAAACAAATTTCACTGTAAAGTAAGCATTTGAAGATTATTCTGCATGTTTCTTAGAAGGTAAATTCTGCCAGATTTGCAAGAAAATTGCACTTCAACTAGCAATACAATGTTACGAGTTATTAATGATTTCCGTGTGGGTAATATGTATGCAAACAAAATGCCCTGTGTTAACTTACAAGACTAAATTAGTAGAATTTCAGTAGGCAGTGCATTAGTAGACACCTGTGTTTCTCTTCAATATCAATGTGCTTTTAAAGAAGCCAGCATTTCTAGGGCTCAGATCATAAGCATTTACATGTATTCAATTGGATATGAATTAATATAAATCATAGACCTGGTCAATTCTTTTTGCTTGAAAGCTACCAGTGAAATTTGTTCATTATCTCTCAGGGTAAAAATAGCTGTGGAAAATATACTTTTCAGCAATTTTTTTCTTTTCTTTAAAAACTCAAAGACATTCGGTTTCCTATATGTGGCAATGTGTTGAAAAATATAAAGGGGTGTTCAAGCAAAAATGAAATTTCTGGTTTTATTTAAACTTAAATACACCTGAGCAGCCCTAATAACATGTTGTTTTGTACATGTAATAATTCACTAATTTATAAATTTGAGATTAAGAAATAAACTTCAGAACCATGATCTTCTCACATGCAAATGTTTGGCATCGGTTATGTTAGCAAAGAATTTTAAGCGTTTTGTGGTATCCTTCCTGACCTTCAGCTGCCACATTAAAAATGTGCAGGATGTACAGCCATAGATCTGCCAGCCTTGTGCAGAAATTTATGAAATCTAAATGGCACGAGCCACCTACCCTACTTTAAATGTCTGCCTTGAATGCTTGTCCACCAGTGACAGTTACACGTTAGGTACTCTCAAGCTGCTGGACTCCAATACATAAATAACTGTAGGAAACTCTTAACTAGTCTAGAGATGCAACTTACATTTTTTTCCTGATAATTCTGCATCAATCTATGCACGCTAGAAAAGGCAGACACACAAAAGTAATAAATAAAATTTTAAAAATATTGAAGGGTAGTTTGACTTTGTGCTAACTTTTTTATCCAAAGCAAACCATTGATATTTATATAACAAATGGTACGTGCTCAACCAAGAAAATGGCAGCTCTCAAAAGCTATCTCTTCAACTGAGAAGCAGTCATTCAAAATTACCTCAAAAATAAACTAAAATCCTTTAACAGCATTTTATAATAGTTTAAAATTTGCAAATCAAGCTTGACATAAGGAGTAGGCATTTCAGTTCTTTCCAGAGTCAAATCAATAATCTACAGCCATTTTTTCACTCTCATCTTTCAAACCAATTGGTTCTTAAATATTGTTGCCCTCCACCCTGTAAGAAAAAATAATTTAATTTTACAGCACTTCTTTCTGAGAGCGAGGTTTTTTCATCATTTGGCTATAAAATCCAATATGCTTTCTAAAACATCTTGGTTTACAGTAAGGTCCCCCAAATTAATGAAAATTCTTACAAATTAATTGGTTAGAACTGCCTACTTACGCACAAAAATTGTGAAATATTTAAAAGGATAAAAATGATGTTGCTAATGCTCTTTATGAGTACATTAATTCTGTCATCACTTACCAGCTTATCTGTAAGGTCAGATTTCATTCTGCAAGCCTTCTAGGTACTCACTATAGTACTGTAAAAGATTTTCAGAAATATGTTGAGTTTGCATTTCCCTGTTTCACACCAGGATAGATTTGCACTGTACAAAGTGGAAAAACATTTCTCCAGAAGAGATATCCACAAAAAAAGAGCAGAGTTTTCCCTGAAACCTGCTTGCTGAAGCAGTACTGTTCCTGCTAGAAATACTCTCTACTTTTCAGCAAAAGAAAAAAGACAATGTGTGTATATATATATTACAAATAATATAGAGTACTACTACTAATAATAATATTATGTAAGGTATTTCTCTGAATTTCCCAAGCCCCAAGGAGGTAAGGAGTTCAAAAGTAATGAAGTCACCTGTGCCCTTCTTGCAGGTATTTTGAAGCTAATATGTTATAAACCACAAATAGGTCTGAAAGAGTAAATTGGGTATGGAGAACGAGTTTCACTAGATAATTGCCAAAGATGTTTCCATCAACAATAAAGCTACACTAATTCAAAATTTCTTTACATTAAAACTTTGGTGCTTATAATCAGTGTGTTGCAAGCTGGATTTTTTTTCTAACTGTCCTGGTTTCAGCTGAGATAGAGTTAATTTTCTTCCTAGTAGCTGGTATAGTGTTGTGTTCTGGATTTAGGATGAGAGTGGTGTTGATAGCACACTGATGTTTTAGTTGTTGCTGAGCAGTGCTTAGACCAAGTCAAGGACTTTTCAGCTTCTCATACTGCCCTGCCAATGAGAAGGCTGAAGATGCACAAGAAGCTGGGAGGGGGCACAGCCAGGACAGCTGACCTCAGCTGGCCAAAGGGATATCCCATACCATATGACGTCATGCTGAACAAAAAACTGGGGGGGGGAGTTGGCTGGGGAGCATGGCCACTGCTAGGGAACTGGCTGGGCATCAGTCAGTGGGTGATGAGCAATTACATTGTGCATCACTTGTTTTGTAAATTATTTTATCATAATTATTATTATTTATTATTATTATTATTAGTTATTATTTTCTCTTCCTTTGCTGTCCTATTAAACTGTCTTTATCACAACTCATGGGTTTTACTTTTTCTTTCTGATTCTCTCCCTGACCCCACCGGGGAGGGGAGGGTGAGCGAGTGGCTGTGTGGTGCTTAGTTGCCGACTGGGGTTAAACCACGACACTAACAAAAAAATTAAAACCGGAGAGTAAAAACAGAAGGTTTACTACCTGGTAAGGAACAGAGGGTACTTAAATGAGGTAAATTTATGCTCATTTGGGAGAGAACATAAATTTCAGGGATATTGAAAGATTCATTCCAGTGAAATCTAGATTTTGCCATTATTACTATGACAGGATAATCGCTAGGATACCCAAGCATCAGATGCTGTAAGAACAAAAAGGTAAACCAAGTGAGCATGCGATCTACAGTATAAGCCAAACATACAGAATTTGGAAAATGGGAAAACAAAAAAAAGTAAAGCCTGGAAATTGAACAGTATTATATTCATCTACATACACAATTTGAGGTATTTTGTAATAAACATATGTATGTGGATAGGATCCTTCTCTAAATTAATTGCCAACCAGTTTTCAAAAAGTAAATAGCTTTACACTATTTGGGTATTTTCTAGTAAATATCTCAGCAAAATCTCATATGATCTGATAAAACTAAACCCTAATATTTCATTTCTGTTCGCCAGTCCTACAAGAAAAGGTGTACTGAACCAAATAAAAGGTCCATCCCAGTCCAGTAAATTTCCAACAGCAGATGCTTAAAGAAAGCATAGAAGAACAGCATAGGTATATTTTCCCTTCCCTTCCACCCTTTCTATATCATTATGCAGCAGTAGTTTATGATTTGCAGTTATTGGTGGATGGAGCACCTAGAACACCAGCTTCAGAGATCACTTTTAAAAGACCATTCACACCAGATAGAAGACCGAGCATATTTTTGCCTATTTTGTCATAATATAAACTCGATCTAGTTTTTTAATTTTTTTATTAACTACTTTTAAAAAGTTAAAACCAGAGCATTACTGACAGTAATAAAACCTTAGATTCACTAAAACACATCCATTACTGAACTCTTTGCTAACACTTCTGTGCACACATTCGTATTTTGCTATATGGTTAACTATTCAAGTTTTCCTTACAGGAACAGATGTTTTAAACAGAATTAATAAGAAGTCTTGAGTTATTTGCATATTTCTTATATAACTTCAGTTATTCTTCAAGCAGAATAAAGGTTCACAGAAATGGGATGCATGTTTCCCTCCATTAAAAGCATTGAAAACAAAACACCCATCGCGACAATAGGCAAATAGCAATTCCTGAACATACCATAAACCAATATCCATTTGTGTTTCAATAACCAGGTATGTATTTTGTGTAACTTCTGTACTGTGGATTTTGTTACATAGCAACAGTAGAGAAAAACTAAACCCTCTTGATCTTCCACTTAGATCATTGCCAGAAAGTAAGTTGTATGATAGATAAATTAAGACTGAAGTGTAAGCGCAAAGATGGTTGTATGCTTAAGGCATGTATCTAGGACTTTGAAAGTTTACATTTAAAACCTAGCTCTGCAGCAAACCTCTTGTATGAGCTTGAGCAACTAACTTTGAGCCTAATTCTATGAACAGCACTGGTGTCATTATCAGAGCCGCAACACTTCCTGAGAGAACAGACTGCAAAGCGTGTGAGATGTTGTGCTCTTCTGAAAATGAGGGCAATAAGCACCAAAATGGAAGGCAGTGAACATGACACGGTGCTGAAGAGACCTCCTGGATCATCAACTCTAGTCATCTGCTAATGAAGGCAACCTACAAGACAATCTTTTTTTATAAACTACAGATCCACTGAAACAAATCAAGATTTTGCCTTCTTTGTTCTAGAAGGCTGTTCCAAATATTCACAGCATTCACGGTTCATGAAAACCCCAGGTTTCTTCTAATCTCCCATTTAAATTAATTTATGTCCTTGTGCCAACACTAATTTAACTCAAATACACCTTCTCCCTTCCCCCCATTGGTGATTAATCATACCTTTTTCAATCTCCATTTTGCAAAACTAAGCGGGCGAGCCTCCTTTTTCAGCCTCTCCTCAAAGAAGAGTTTCCAGACATTTGACAATCTTTCTTTCCACCTGTTTCAATTTTATAAATGTATCTTTCTCAGTCCTGAGCACCAAGGCTCAGAGGCCTTATGAGACAAGTACTTCTCTACCTCCACTAGAAATACTTTGCTCAAAATGTGCTCCAGTAGCATTTGCTCTTTTCATGACCACATATGTGCACATTTTATTCTCTGTCTTGTATATGTAAAGAGCTATTACCTTAGCAAATTACATTCCCTAATTCATGACTGCATTCCCCATGCTATTAATACTCTTTCCTAACAATACTATTACTCTCAGTTCTCATGGTCATTCAGTTTTCCTACCAAATTTTATGCTGATCCTCCTTTCTGTTAAGGTTATTTTGTGACCTTAGTCATTTTTACTAGCATGTGTCTACTTCTACCCATTTTATTTATGACAATATTAAACAAAATGGTCTGAAGATGCGTCTTTGAGAAATTTCTGTGTAATGACTTCCTTCCAACCCACCAGTTCCCCTTTCAGCTTCACCCAACACAGCCTTTTTCTATCCAGATCTTTACACACATAATAGTATTGGTATTAATCCTCAGCTTCTGCTGTTGAAATAATAACCTTTCATGAGGCACTATATTCAAAGACTGGATTGTATTCTAGATAGATGAGATCTGCTGCAGCTCACTTGTCTGGAAAATCAGTTGTCTTCTCTTAGGAAAGTATCACATTAGGCTCGCACATTCTGTATTTGGTAAAACCATATTGTACCTTACCTCATTTTTGTTTACTTCCACATCTCAAGCTCTTCTTCACTTCTGTAACTGTTTCAAAATCTTGTGTATTATTAAGGTTATATTAACAAGTCTGTAGCTGGTAAACCAGGTTTTTGTTTTCTTAAATGTACACACATATACATGCTACATTTCTTATTGTCCAGTCATACTGACCACTTCCAATTCCGCAGACGCTACAAGAGATATTCTTGACAGCAAATGAGCAATTTTACATGCAAACTTCTTCAGTCCTCCAGCCTAGACACCATCCAGTCCTAGACACAGGAGTATGAGTCTAAATCAGGTATGTAAAATAGAAAAGATCTTTTCTGAAAATCTGACCTTGACTATTGATGGTCAGTACTGTACTCATCTCCAAAATGGGCATACTTCCTCCGCAATAGATTTCATCTATCTATAAGCAAGAAAACAGATAATAAAATAAGTCATTTGATGTCTGAATACATCTCTAAAGTTTCCAAATCCCCATGTGTAAAGGAAGTTAGGAATGTTTCTCATATGGCTTCAAAACTTATTTGAGGTTTGAAGAAAATACCTCACAGAAACTGAATGAGTTCGGTCTATGCATTATTTAAAAAAAAAAAAAACAAAAACAAAACCCCAAAACAAAAACACTGAGAGGAGACCTGATTACAGCATTGAAGTACAGGAGGAATTTCAGACATTGAAATACTTAAGCAAAGTAAAAAATGGCAGTGACTAAAAGTCAAAGCAGATTAATTTAAATTAGAAACAAGATACATATTTTTAACAATGAAGGTGGTTAAAGAATGGAACAAAGCCTCAAGAGAGACATGAATTTTCTATCTCTTAATGTCATCAATTCAAAAGCCTCTTGGTATGGCAGAGCACAGCAGCCCTGGTTCTAGCAGCATGCTAAAATAATTACACAGTTTTGGAGTCTCTAATCATGTTAGCATACTGCTAGTGCCAGGGCTGGTGAGTTCTGTCACATGTTTGGAGGCAGCAAGGAGAGCTGTAGTGATCAGCACTCTCCAAGAGATGTACCTACCTAAAAATGCTGCAGATCGTACTAAAGAAAATTGTTCAAGAAAATCAAGGTAGAAGGCATTTCAGTCTAGGTAGCACAGGAGCATTTCTCCCTAAACTTTTCTAGATAAACTTCTGAAAACTTACAGCAAAGCAGCACATCTTTAATTAAATATACAACAACACACTTATTAAATATAGAAAAAGCAGAAAGATCAGAGATTGCCAGCACCAATGGAAGAAAACAAAACAAACAAATGCAATCTCAGCTGAGTGTTTCAGAAACAAAAGAATCCAGTAAAGTACAGGTATTTCAGAAACAGCATTATAAGAAAATTAAATGTGCTTGGAAAAAAGCATCAGAGAGCATGAAGGAGATCAAAACAGATCTTTATGAAATACAGGTCCTATCAGAAAATAGATACAGTTTTTAAAACGGCTTTAAAAATCACAGTGCATATCAGCTATGTCTATCAAGAAGAGTGACATTTTAGAGCATTGTGTTGTCAACCTGAAAGAGGTACTCCAGAGCACAGAGAGACCTGTTGGAAAACGAACCCCATCTACAGATGCATTTCAGCCCATATGACTACCTGTGTGCACATAAGATGCCACACCTTTTCTGTTGTATAAGGAGGCAAAGGATTACCTGTCATAACCTTAACACACGCACTCACCCAAACAATTCTTGGGCACAGTTCAATAGTGTGGGCCAGGGACTATTTCCAGCCAGGGATCATTCTCAGTCGATAGTCTGGAGGCAGACAACCTGCTTTGGACAAACAGAGATCCTGACAGTGTGGACACAGACTTTTCTGTGCCAGTTTGTCCTAGTATCTGTTCCTTAGTGGTAAAGGGACACCTTCATTTCACTGCAGACAACTAAAGACTTTGTTTAATAGCTTCTAATTTCTTTTCTGCTAAAAGATAATAAATAGGATTGAGCCGGTCTCAGACATAAACATCTTTAGAATACAAAGGGACTTCAGAGTAACATCTGAACTGCACAGAAATAGCTGTTCTCTAAAGCAAAAAGCAAAATAAATATATAGACACAAGTAACAGAGAACTCAGAAAACAGACTCAGCAAGAAATTGCTACATTTTAATATAAATGAATCTAATAAATACAAGTGAATTTTCAGTACTACTGCAAGAAATACTGATCAGGATGCAAGATCTAAGATATGTAGGAGGTGTGTACATTTATGTGAAATGACACAGTAATAGAAGATTTTCAAACTATTAATTGCACTTTACTTATGCTAAGGGGATATCAAATACCTGATGTGCTTAATACCTGAATCAACATCTTTAACACTCAAAGAGATGTACTGAAAGCAGTAACAGATTTAGTGATCATTTTGATGTTATGGTTTAGGTTTCCTCTGTTGATTTTCTTCCCTATGTGATTGCTCTTTTAGTTATTTAAAAAATACACTGAAGATCAAGTTAGATACTTTTAAAATGTGTTCAGATGTTCTAATTAGAAGTTAAAGTAATCACTTTAATCATATACAAAATTGTCCCCTCTGTTAAAGCTGCACAGTATCAGTGGCAATATCTTAATTCTTTTTCAATTGTTGTTTATTCTATCATTCACCACAGTTTTTATTCAACATACAGAGGCTTTCCAATGGTGGAGTTTAGTGTTTGGGATGGAGAAGGCAACACACTGTTCCTAAGACTCTGCTTGGAAGTGGTAAAACCCCATTTGATCACACAGCCAGCAGAACACAGCAATCTCCCCATTGTTTTTACCCCTGCAAACTACATTGCTGTGGCAGCTGCCCAGCTCAGTTGGGAGCCCCTTCCTGGGCAGGCCTGCTGGGATAACACACAGCATGGGGGGTAGCAAGCGCTAGAGCAGGGGCCCTTCCTGACAGGGCTCTAGCAGCAGCTCCATCTCTCTAATTCAAGAGAGCTTGACATTGAAGGTCTCTAGGTCATCCATAGTATAGTAAACAGTGCCAAGTCACAGATTTAAGCCTTATTTTGCAGTCACCCATACTGTTTAATTGTTAGCAGGCTTCCTTGCATAGATATGGCATATGCCATGCCAGGCTCTGAGGAATAGCTTGTGAAATAGCAGGGGCAAAAGGTTCATCAAGGAACCATTTGTGAGAGGCAGAATAGATGAATTCACCCTGTTCTGGGGAGGAAAAGATTTTAACCATATAGGTGCAAGCCTGACCACAATACAATCTTAGGGGCAGAGAACAATCCCTGCCACACTCTATCCGCTAGCTTATGTGTAGTCCTACTGCTTATAGCAGTAGCAGTTGACAAGAGGGAAGAAGTAACCTCACTGCAAAAAGGAAAGGTTCTCTGCATGTTTCCTTTATGGCTGATACATTGCAGCTCCATTCACCAGTTTGCTGCTGTCCTTCCTGGCCGCCAATCTAAGCATAACCACTATTCACAAGGACATGCTGGCAACATATGCAGAAAAGTAACCAGATGGCCAACAGCTATAAATTTATGTATAGGACTAAAGTAACAGGAGAGAACAGGTGCTTCCATTGCTTTGGACCACTGTTTTAGCACAGTGCTACACTGGATGCAGCACTACCACAATTATCATTCATCATCCAAAATAATGGTTTTGCCGGTGGTAGATGCATCCCTCTATGTAAAAGCATCAAGCTAACGCAAGAATAGTACAAAGAGTGGATAACCCAGGACTGTTGAGGAGAGCAGATAAACAGTCACACATGCCAAGACACCTGTGTTATAAAAATCTCTACTGAAAGAAAGAGAAAGGGAGAGAGAGAACTGACCATTAGGTTCCCACCTCTCCCACTGCAGAAGACAGCACCAGGTGGCATTCTGACATGGCTGATTGAATGAGCAGGAGTATTCAATACCAATATAAAACTTAAAGCTTACTATATTTTCTAGATCTGGGCAACATATGTAATTTATTAAAATGTTACAGTGTGAGCCTCTGTCCTCTGCAGCTGTTCTTCAACTTTGCAGTTTAGTAACTTCCACTGTAGCTTACTTAACTGCAGAAGTTCAAAGAAGGTTGTTAACAGTGCAAGCCAAGTGGATGCTGCTTCTTCACTGGCCAACAAAGTTGACCTGAGCCCAATAACAAAAGAGATAGTTCAAGAAAAAACACTCCTGGCCCTCCCCAAAAAGCCATACCCATACAAAAAAACTACAAAGAGAGTCTCAAGAAGAAAGCAATGGAAAGCAGTTACATACAGCTTCAGCAGTAACTGAAGATGAGTCCTTGACAGAGAGGCACAAATAACAGCGAGGAGGCTGTCTTCCCCAGCCAAGGATGCAGCGCTGGCAGCGCTGACTCAGATTAATAAAATCTTGCAGGGAGGTGAAAAAAAATAAAAAAGAGAAACAGACTTTCATAAAGGTAAGCCCCATGTGAATTGGTCTGGTTTAGTTTTATCCCTGTTACAGAACTTCTTGGATGAATAAATAATATTACGTTTTGAAGATTTTACCTTGGAATCACTTTAATCACGCACTGTTGTGGTCTCCTGGAAGTGCACAAGGCACCTAGGCCTAGCAGGATAACAGATGGGACGGGCTGCAAGAGCAAAGCTACGTGTACTTGGTATGCAAACACGATGTCACTTTGCCTATACACTGAGAAGATACATGCTGTCACTGCCCACGCCCGGAGCTGTGTAGATGCTCTCATGCAGGCCTGAGCTCCAGCTGTTTTCTCAGGCTTATTTCCTCAGCCGTGACACCACACAAACCCAGTATGTCTGCTGGTGGTGTGAAGGATGGGCAAAACAAGCTGGTATCTGCCTGCAGAATAGCACATCGATGTACCTCAGTAGTGACCGGGCCACATGCTTCAGCTCAAAGGGGAGAGAAGATAGCAAAAGCTGCCCTGAAATAGATGCACTTGAAGCAACCAAGAGGAGTTTAAAGTGTTGCTGCTGGTTTTGCTATGACATGTGAACTTCGAGTCACTGTAAAGAATGGAGTTACAAGGTAAGTATCTCAATGGAGTTTTTAAAAAGAGAATTTTAGAATATAACGTTATGATTCAAAATCTATAACATTGATGTGTGAAAGTTTCCTCACAATAATTACTCACAAATTCAACCATTAAAAAGACAAGGAAGATCACAAAGTGCAACTATCTCTCATGTCTACAGTGTACAACAGCTCATCGAATCAATTGTATTTGTTCTGTGCTTAGTGTGATAGAAGTCAGTAAGAAACCTGACTTTAGCTTAAGAAACCATCATTAAGATTACATCATTAGCCATTGGAAGGGGGCTGTTCTGGCTTTGCGTATGGTCTGTAATTACCCTGAAATACAGTATCTGTCACCAGGAAGCTATCTGCAGTATATCCTGCTTACAGGTGTCCTGTAGCAGTCAGCACTCCGTTGTCCTACTGATGATGTGCTGACTGGCAACACTCGCAAACATGGCTGTTCTGTCCCACTCCTTCCTCTCCGCACTTCATATATTTCACTCTGAGTCTGATTGCTGAGTGCAGGGATATGGTTGATCTTGCAGAATTTCCAGAGCCCACAAGAATATCAGTTCTCTCCCTGCAGATGTGCGTTGTAAACACTGTGCTGATGTCTTCAAGCTCTAGCACAAGGCTCAAATGACATTTTTGGGAAGACAAAGAAAATAAATATTCAGAGTCAGGGTGAGGACCTGGGACCCTGATCTGGACTTGCCAGTCCAATCCAGGAGCAGAAGGAGGATGAGGAAGAACGTTCTCCAGCAAGTTCATTCACTCCATGGAAAAGCGATGTTCCCTGGAAAGGCCTGAGGGGAAGAAGGAAGGAAAAAGACAAGTTGAGAGTGTTGTTTCCCAAAAGGGCTAAGAAGATTTCCTTGAGAGCTAAAGAATATGGTTATAAGTTAGTGTAGGGCATAAGGGAAGGGCTTTGCTTAAGACCTACTTTTCATCTTTTGAATAAAACTCCATCTTTAATGTTTTCCATCCGAAATTCTGCCAGGCCTGAAAAGAGAAAGATGGTTTGTTCGAAGATGAGGCCATACTTGTGATCAAGACTACCTGTGAAGCAAGACAAACCTTTCTGCATAAGATGGAGACTTTGATCAGAACTTCCTGAACGATTCTTGACTCCTGGTTTTTGATGGTTGCCAATAAAGCCCCATTGTTTTTTTCCTTGAAAATGGATACATCCTGAGAAAGGCAGAGGGCACTACAGGAGGGTAGGGAGGGCCTCAACTGCCCCAAAGATGTCACTGGTGCAGAAGGTGGAGAAAGATTAAGAACACCTTAAGGAAGTAGGTGCTCCTCAGAGTTGTGTCCCTGCTCAACACAGACCCAGCTCCGATTAGGCAGTCACTTGAGGAAGCCTTCTGTAGTATATCATTCTGCAGACAACATTTTAGGTTTATGTTATTGAATCTTCCAGTTATGCTGCTGAAAAATATTGAATTTAAAAAATATTACTGCTCATAGACATTACAATTAGAAATATGGCATGGATACTGAATAGCCATTATAAGAATTCACCACTGATTCTGTATTTGAGTAAGAGAAGCAACAAATTTGATGAGACCTATGGTCTAGATGATGCATTAATATTATTTTAATTGCTGTTTAGTTTGGTTCCTAGTCATAGACCACAAGCTATTTACACTAGACACTATCAAACAGAGAACGAAATGCTGTTCCAAAACACTTGCAATTTAAACATAAAACAAATCATAACAGACAGACTAGTAGTGACAGTGATTCCGAAGAAGGGTCAAAAAGCCCCACAGATGATAGATGAGAAGTCATTTGGTCCCAATACAATATCCACACAATCCTTGTTCTGTTCAGTGCAAGAACTGAAACCTATGATCTATATTTATCTGGGTGCTATTTTGAGCATCACTTATAATGTCGGATATTTTGTTCAATCTCTGTTTACAACATGTCATATTCTATAGTGTGGGATGCTTCAAAATCTTTTCCTTCAAAAAAGTGTTGTTTCAAGAGCCCCCATATTTGGACCAGGAGCTTGTTCTGAAAAGGGTAGTTTAATCAAGAGGACCTTAACCTTTTCCTTCTGGAACTGACATATGGTGTAGAAAAGTTTATATGTAATCACTTGCAGATAGTGCTGCCAAAAATTATCTATCAGTTAAGGCTGGGAAAGGGAGAAGGGGTTAGAAATTAACTTGATGAGACTTAAGCTCTGACCAGGAGTCATTCTTGGGAGATAGCTGCCACTTTCATTATATGTATTTGTAACATCAAAAAGCACTTTAGCTCTCATTATAATATTATTTTAATAAAACAATTAATTTTAATGTATAAATATAACATATTGACATACCCTTCGCAATATTTCACTGCTCTGTTATGAGATGAAAGGTACTTCCAGGATCATCTTGATTTAGACTATCTACAGCTGTTTGTCTGCAATTTTTCTTCAAGACCATGAGACAATAACCAGATGTCTTTAGATAGCTTTTATTTATTTGTCATGTGCGTGCCCTTGAAAGTATGTTGACAGAAACAGCCAACTTAAGTCACAGTTTTTGAAAGTATCACATAAGAATTCAAGCTACATGTTAATTAAATGAATAAGAGAATCTGCATCTTTTCTGAGCCCCTGAAGCAGTCTGCTACTAAATAAAATGGACCAGGGCCCATTTCCTGGCCCTTAGGCAAAGGGCACAGCATAGCTTGAGCTCTGGTGCTTCATTCTCCTTTCTCTCCTCACCCACAGAGAGGGTGGCCCATCCTGCTCCAGAACTATGTCAACAGCATGCTAATAGGTAAACTGTACGGTCAGTCATGTGCCAGTTCTCAGATTTGTGCTCTGGCCTTGTTTACTTCTCTAGTCCAAATGCAGGTCATATTAAAGTACTCCCTTTCTCAGTGGAAAAAACAAAGCAGATTACAAAATGTTTTGACTTTGAGGCAATTTTTTAGCCAAATGAGCAGCTAGTCTTCCTACAGCCTTATGCTCACCTCAACCAGTACAATCTAGTCTTTTCAAAACTGAACAAGACATTAAAGGTCTGTCTCTAGAATACCTTGTTCTGAATAGTATCTTTCCACTCTAACAGCATTTCACTAGACCTCACACTTAAAAACAAGTACACAGCAGCAGAGAGAGAAAAATGAGCAAAGTATAGAGCTATGAAGTGGTAATAAAAGCAATATAGCTAGTTCCTGACATGACCATGTCTCTTCAGCATCACAGTCAACTGATATTTCACCAGACCTCCACTTTGAAATTGATAGCTGCCACTGGAAGCTTCCAGGAATCAGAAGGTTGGCAGAATATTGCATCGTCTCCCACTCATGTCTCCACATCGTCTAAGGTTAGGATTCAATCCACTATCACTTTATGTTTCATAGATTAAAAAAAAAAAAAAAAAAAAAGGATAGTAAAACCAGAAAGAACACATGAATAATTGTAGTTCCTTCCCTGTCTTAGTCATCTTCTTGCTATTTTCTTGTATAACTTGAATTTTAAAACTCCTTATTTCAGGTAGAACCCAGACATGGTAGCCTGGCACAAATTGCTACCCATGGGGCCATCAGACATGTTAGTTCACATGAAAAGGCAAACAGCATGTGGCCAAATTCAGTGTGGAGCTCCATACACAGACTGCACATGTCTAATGTCACCACTGATTTACTTATATGTGCTGTCAATCTATACTGGCAATATATGAGAAGTAGGAAAACTTTTGGAGGCAGCTTAATTTACAAGTTTGGTGGTACTCCATTTACTTAGACACAAATAAACAGTAATAGGATAAGCATGTGCATATTTCCCATGCTGATTAGTTCCCATGGGCTTGATCCAATTTCAGCTGAAGTCAGTGGGAATCTTTCCACTTTCTTCAATGGTAGTTGGCCCACATCCTCAATAAAAAGCATACTGCACTGAGCAGCGGTGGCTCTCCATAAGAAAAATATTAAAGGATTAGAGTCCACAAGGAAAAAATGGGCATAAGATGTCCTGCACGCATACTGACAAGATAATCACAACAAGAAACGAGCAATTTAATAAACTGCAAGCCATATTTGGTAATTTGAAGACACAGGGATTCAAACTTACAAAGTAAAACACATCACTTGTTGCACTGAAAAAGTAATTACTCTGTTGGCAAATTTAATCCTTCAAGTTAGATGAACCTTGCCTGTTCCAGCTTAATAGTATCTTCAACTTATTGATCAGGTAATTTCAGCGGGGTGTTTATTCACATAGTGGTTTTATCACTGAAATTGAGCTTGTCCAACTAGAAGGGTGTGGGGGTGCACTTTGGATTGAGCTAAACTGGAACCATAGGGGCTTTTCATCACTGAAACAATGAAGAATAACAACAATTGTGGCTGGAAGTGGAAGACGGATTTTCATGTGCCTTTAGTTCCCAAATATTACTTTGACAACAAATAATTTGCGCTCAGAAAAATGCTGACAAAACCTCTTTTTATTTACATTTTTCGTCAATATAATTCACAATATCAAAACTGTATGTTTTTCAGCAAGCTAATTTTCTAGAAAATCATCCTTCTCTAGCCACAACAGATTAATCACTAATATTTGTTCACTTACACCATCAAATAATAAAAGAAAAAACCCCTACCATCTACACAGTAAATGACTGCCACAGAAGACAACCAAAATGATGACGCAGTGTAGTTCTATGGTATACTGAAAATTAGTTTAGAGGAGTTATGTACCCAAGTATAACTAGTAAGGAGCGGAATGCAGGTCACCAGGTAGTACCCTAGGTCTGACATCTATGTATACCATACTACTCCATATATTATGGCATGGAATGGCAGAAAAAAAATATTTGGAAGGCCATCTAGTGTCATTCCAGTGAAATGCAAGATATTTAATTGTTTCAAATGCATGCACCTCTTCTCTCGTAGAATAACTAAAAAATTCACAAGTGTTGACTTCTGTTTCAAAATAAACTGATCATCACCACCTCCAGAACATCACTGACATTTTGCAAGGAAATTGTATTCAATTTAGCTTTCACAAATATATGAGATTTTATATCAGAAAATGATGGAAGACAATATTACTAAAAAGAAAATACACACAGAAAGCAAAACAAGTGAAATTGCTGTCATTGTAAGACTCTGGCAACTAACATTAAAATGTCAAGAGGTAATGAAATATAACTTTGCAAAACAGGAAATCAGGAAGATGGTGTGATACCAAATCTGAGTAAGGAAAGACAAATTCATCCAGCCACAGTGTAGCAACATAGCAATGGAAATGTGTTGACTGTAAATGTGTTCTGAGCCTGAAAGGATGTTCATTTTATAGCTATTACAAATGTGAGTGAATGAAGAAGTAAATAAATAGTATTTATTATACCCATCTTAATTTCTTTCCACTAAGCATACATGCACAAATACCCTTACTCACTATAAGGCCAGAAGGAACAGCTCTGATTACCTGCTCTTACTTTATAAAATAATACAGGCTGCAGAACCTCAGTGTATTCATCATGCATATGGCATGTATAAGAAAATAAAGATTTTCATGCCCATCTTTATCGTTGTTTTATCTGCACATGAAAAGAATTTCATACATGTGATAATTTAACTTTCTGTTTTTCAGATAAACCTTTTTATCATAGTAAGAGAATAAGCCTAAAAGAATCATGGTAAAGCAGTAATAACTGTGCTTCCTTTACAGCATACTGCTCACTTTTGATGTAATACTATACACTCTTTACTTTAGAAATGCTGGGAGGCAAACAAATTACCTCAGTATTTATCTGAGATTATACACCAGGCTAATGGCTACAGCAGCCTTATATTTAAATTAAGGATTTAAACTTTACAGCTCCAGGCCTATGATGGTATATAAAAATCCCTATTAAGGAGTACAACTGCTTTCTGATTTGACTAATGAACTGACAGTGGGATTTACAGTGTTTGTAAAACTTCTTTTTTCTTGCACATTTCATCATAAGTTATAGCAAGAAAAAAACAAATACAGCTTCATTAGTCAGTGCCACAATTTACTGTGGTGTCATTTATTCCATTTAACTTTTTCTGTTAAAAGTTAACAAATTCACACTGCTTTATCAGTGGCATTGCTCTAGTGTGACAAAATTTGAAGATGGGAAGAGGACTTCTGTGATGCTGCTGGCGTGCTAAAGAGGTTTTTCCATTAGACTGTACCTGTGGAGATCCTTTCCAGCCATATCTTTGTTACAGGACAGACATAGGTCAAAACAATGAACCTGCATCTGAAACCATGCAATTTCCTTATCAGATTCAAAACTAAGTAAGTCACTGCTTTCTGGTTCCAGTCTGACAAGATGAAAATGACATCATAAAAATTTTACTGTTAAAATACCAAAAATCTCACAAAAGCAGGTAACAAGTTTTGTACCAAATCTGAATTTTAGGCCTGATTTCACCTTGAATTCAAATCCCCATTTCATATTTAGATCCACATACTACTGAGCTCCTAACACATCTGCATTGTTTTTTGATGCATCTACATCCAAAGCAACAAAAAGGCCAGGGGTTTTCCTTCTGAAGCAGCCATGGTAATAACATAAGGCCCCATTCCCTGCACGTTCACACCACCACACCACAGAGGAATCCCCAGCGTGACTCCTCCTTTGGAACACTTAGGCTTTCATTGACAAGAGCAGTGAGGGACTATCACGCTTGTGCAATAGCCACCCAGACCAACTGTCAACAGATACAGCATCCACCTCTGACCCACCCTTTGGCTTAGAGGGACAGCTTGCACTCCCAGAAAGGGTCTCCACTGCCATTAATGGCAGTAAGCCAAAACCAGGGTGCAACAATCAATTCTGCATATCATGTGTGAGTCCAGGGCAATACCAACCTGTCGCACCAGGTGCTCTGCCTAGTGACACATGCCTACATTTCCATCACCTTGGCTGTAACCTGCTTCCATACACCAATGGGTTCTCTGCCTGCTCAGTCCTCTTTGGCCTCTCCCATCAGCTGTAAAGATCAGATCCATCAGTGTCACAACTCTGTTCTACTTTAGAGACTGAACACCAACAGGAGTGGTTCTGTCCAAGTACAAAGTACTATCTCCCCATCCATTTTCTCTGCTGTCTTTCTCCCCACTTTTATCTACATAATTCTCAGCACCATTCTGCATGCTCATCAGGTGCCTCTCACGTTGGAGGGCTTTGGCTGCTTGCCACAATAAATATAAAGTCCATTCCCAATGAACAATGAGATAGGGAGATAAAAAATTTGCTGTGCAAGAGAGTGACCTTAGGGGTTCAGGACAGAAGAGTCTCCAGGGGACTTGGCCAAAGCAGCTAGGGAACAGGCTTAGGACTGGTCTCACATGAGGACATCTGCTTCTGTGCTATATAACCAATGCTACACGCCAAGGTACAGGTGTACGCCAAAGCGTCATTTTCAGTAGTTTCCTCAGTGCTTCTGAGTAGCAGGGTCCTGCTGGAAGAGACCTGCAGCCCTCCCTGGGTGTCAGCTTAACAAATGCAGCATTTACCAACCTAGCCCAACCATGCCAGGGAGGGACACAATACTCTGGGAACCACCATACCATACCAAACCCTGCGAGAGCTGGAACTGCTCAGAGGTCAACATCCCTTCCCAGAATATGACTGAGATTACTAGGCTTATTGCTAGCTAGGTTGAGTCTCAGATGAGGGAACCTGGGAATTACTAGGCTTTAGACTGCCTCCCCAGGAGGCAAGGACTATTGTTACAGAAACAGGGGTTCATGAACCACTAGTGTCCTTCATTTAAGGTTTCCTAGTCCTGCCTTTTCTTCACCTGCATCTTACACACTAGCCTTTCCTTCTTCCTCTGCCTTATCTGGGGCTAATGTTCCTGATTTTAATTCCAGTATCCCTTATCCTCTGTCCGTGCAACATACCAGTGTTTGTCCCACCAAACTATAGAAAGGTCTGCCGTTCCAAGCTTATTTCAAGCCCCTGGAGAAAGAATTATCCTAACATACTGTGGCTAATAAATTCTAGAAATGGTGCTTTATCTGGCAGAAAAACACAGGAGATGTATCCTGCTACTCCTGAGACACTGGAGCGTAGAAATCCTAGCAGTGATTGACATGTCTCTGTCTTGTCTCAAGCACAGCCAACTCCACTTTGGCTTTTCTCCAATTGCATATCCAAAAAGGGATCAGGCCAGAGATAATCTATGTGGTGGAAATACCTGCTGTGGAAAGCAGTAAGCAGGGATGCAGGGAGCAGGCACAGCGATTCTGAGGTGATGTTTTGGACATGAACTTTCTAGACTGTTTTCTACAGAGCAAAAGAAGGAGATGCAGTCAAATGAGTGCTGGGTAATCAGTGGATCTGAGCTACCCTGAGGGACAGAACAGCTAACATCTTCTGCGGGGTTCTTTCTTGTTCTGAGTCAAAAGTGTGGCTTCAAAAACACATTTAAAATCTGGCCTTATTTTAAAAGCTACTGACAGAGTAATATCAAAACAATCTTGTCTTTCTCCAAAATGTTTGGCTTTGGCCTAGCCATGCTGGGCCATGTTCTATAAAGACTGACTATTTTCAGAGTATTTTAAGTTTGCATCATAAACAGAAGCACCTTGAGGTTTTTACACATCACACTGGGAAAACAAAGCTGAGCAGTATTTTCTTGCCTGACCTCTTTGTTTGAGAAGAACGCATAAGATATCTCAGGTATTTTAGTATACTTAGCATGAGTAATGGTTTTTGCATCTGACATGCTCCTCATCATCTTCTGTTGTAGAAAACCCTTGTCTCCAGAATTTCTAGTGATACCATGTCTAGGCTATGAGTTGAGCATGGAATCTGTGTTCTCCCTTACAGGTAAACATACAATTGGACAACTTTTGAGGAGCACACAAGGATGTGTTGTATAAGTGAACTTTGGAGATAGGTAAGCTCTTCAAAGGTAGATCTCCAAAGATCTTCCTGGCAAATCATGGATGTGAATGTCATACTCTGTAGGCTCAAAAGGGTCTATGCAGACAGGAGTACCAAGACTGGGACCACTTTTACCGTTGCCTTGGTGTTGCACTGCTAATACACAGTCTCATTGCCCAATAGGATTTTAAGGTAAGACCAGGAACCAAACCACCCATGACGTTCTAAGCAATACAAGCAGATCCAAGCTGTGTAGCTTTCTAAATTTATAATGCATAGTGTATCATTATATGCAATAAAAGCAAATGGATGTATAATTAGTTTAACAATATATGTACCAGAAACATACCCCATAACTATAGCCTATATTTCTTTCAAAGTTGCACTGGGGTTTTATTTCTAACAATAGCTAATAAGCAGAGGTTTGGAGGGCTGTGCATTGGTCTCTTCTACCACCACAAAACATTGTTTAATTCAGGAGACAAGTGAATGCATTTTTCAGGTGACAGATATGCTCCACAGCCATTTAAACATGCTTTTGGACTGACTAGCAGCAACCCAAGCAGTAGCTGCCCATGCAAATGAACAGACATTTCAGACTGTGATACCCAGCCATGCAAGACAGGCTTGTGGCAATACCTAGCAAGTCTCTTAACAACCCTTCAAGTGCCAGTCTAGGGCTGCAAACAACCTCATCACGGTGTCTCCCAAGACACAGGGGACAGCAGTGATCCCAGCTAATTCTTTCCCTAGCACCAGACTTCTTTGAAGCAAGCAAATAACTGAATCCAGTTGCTGGCACAACATCTGAAGTTGTGCTATCACTTTCTCTGAGCTATTTATATATCATGACATTCTTGAGTACTAATGCCTTGGTGTTCTGCATTTCCCTTTGATCATGTTATAATGAAGTAGTTCCTGGTTTGACATAACAACTACTTTACCACTGCATCGTCAGAGAGTGTGGAAAAAGCAAAAATTCCAAAGATTTGACTAATCAGGCATATCTCAATGTGCCTATATACACAACAAGAGAGAGATTAAATCAAAAGTTATGTTTACATTATTTGCAAAATAGTAAACTCTTATTAGGAATTATCATATTGCAGCCTATTTGATTTCATCCTTCATTTTGAAGGTTGTCTTAGAAATAAAATTTTATCTTAAATATATATACAATATATATCTTTATATTTATATAAATTACTTGTTTATATATAATATATATTTTATATATATATATATGTTTCTATATACTACATATGAAAAGCCACAGCCACACCAGGCCAAACACTAATGTAGTCATATACTTATATAAGAACTAAATCCCATTGCAAACATTTTCTTAGCACTTTTGGGAGCAGGAAGTCATTTTCATTTAACTGCACAGGTGACACTCAAGACTGGAAAGGAAGAACGCTCTGTGTGCACCACTAAACTTTCTTAGAAAATTCAGTTTTTTATAATATCATCATTTATTTTGTATCTCTTTTTCCATGATTTCCCCAGATTAAAGTTGTTTAAATGCTACTATTCACCAAAAATGAAAATAGGGGAGAAGATCAATTGCTATGTGATTTATGGTCTCTTATAAAAACAAATACAGGAGTGAAAATTCATGAACAAAAGGGTTTTGAATCCTTTTGCATCTTGGTGAAAAATCAAAAACATGATTTTAAGAAATTACAATACTAGAGTTCAGTTTTTCTTCCAGGTTGGACAAAAAAAAAGTTAAAATATCTTTGTCATGGAATGAAGATTACTTTAATATTTCAATTTAGACATGATAGAACAGTCTAGGATTCTCTGAGTTTTGACAGAAATAAACCATTTCACCATTCATTAATCAATTTTTATTCAGTGTGTTAAATGGAATTGAAATGTTCTCTTTCAAGCTGATTGAAGTGAACATTAAGCTTTATTTGCTATAGTGCAGTGATGCTTCCTAGGACTGGTAATTTGGGGTTTCATGTTTTTGCCGCTCTTCCGTGTAGAATGTGCTGTCTGGTCACCCTTTAAAAAAAAATCACTGATCTCACCCAGAAAATAGAAAGTGCTCTCCTCATTCCCTGAGCTTTTTTTTAAACCCACTGAGAGAGTAGTGTCTCTTTGAGTTGATGTTTAGAACACCACTTTGGGACTTTCAGTCTCCCCACCCTTTCTGGAGTACATAACCTACCTTAGGTGAGTAACTGGCAATAACAGCCATCCCTGAAGAGCCTGAGTGGAAGAAGGCACCTTACAGGACTTACAGCCTACATGGAGAGAGGTGGATTTAGGTGGATTGGCTGTTCTTTGAAGACTTTCCAAGCCAGTCAAAGGAAAAAAGGCAGTGCTTCCATTAAATGTCCTGACTCTCCTTTTGTCAGCCTCACAAGTGCACTGACTGGTTAGGAAATTTAAACAGGTTTTTTCAGGTGGACTGCATTGACATGCTCTGCCAAAAAACAGGCAGCTAAACTGAACAGTCTGGATTACACATCCTGTAAAAAGAGAAGGAAGCCCTTCTAATAAAAGGAACAGTCCTAAGGTTCTCTCTTAGTAGCTGATTAATACTCATTCCAGCTTCAGCTGGAGTAGGAAGGAAAGCATATTGGCTACTTTAATGAGAACAAGACAGAGATACTAATTACTAGCAGGCAAATGATGCTTCAGATCAGATACATGAGTCAGAGGGCAAGACAATAACCTAATGAGCCAACAGCCACTGTGCACAAGAAAATAAAGCAAATCTAGATAAAATTACATACCTCTGCCAGCCTTTTCATTTCTAATAAAGATCAAATATTACTACCAAAAATTGGTAATTGTCTTTCTTAAACTTCTCTCCTACAAGCACCATGTCGGACATATATATTCAACACGTATGTGCAGACTTTGCCAGCACTCAAATTTTCTTTCAATGTTGTTACAATCTGAAAAATAGTGCATATTACCTTTTTTTTCTTTGAAAGTAATAACTAAAGTGCATTGCACTGGAAATGAATGATCTCTGTTTAGGAAGCAATCCTAGCTGAATATAGAATCACAGAACAGATGATGTTGGAAGGCACCCCTGAGCATCATCTAGACCACCAACCCTGCTCAAAAAAGTGTCAAGAGCAGGACTGTGTCCAGTCAAATTCTGAATATCTCCAGGGAAGGAGACTCCACAATTTCACTGGGCAACCAGTTTTAATGTTTGACCACCCCCACAGAAAAATAGTGTTTTCTTATACTTAAGTGGAACTTCCTGTATTTCAGTTTATGCCAATTGCCTCTTGTCCTTCCACAGAGAATCACTGAGAAGAGCCTGGCTCCGTCTTCTTTGTGCTCTCCCATCAGGTATTTATACATATTGATAAGATCCCCCTGAGTCTTCTCCTCTCCAGGCTGAACAGACCCAGCTCTCTCAGTCTCTCCTCATGTGTGAGATGCTCCAGTCCCTTCATCACCTTTGTAGCCCTTCTCTGCACTTGATTCAGTATGTCCATGACTCTCTTGTACTGAGGGGGCAGTACTGAACACATCACTCAGATGTGTCTCACCAGAAGGGATCACCTCCCTTGACCTGCTGGCAGTCCTCCTAATCCAAAGCAGGATGCTGTTTGCCTTCCTTGCTGCAAGGCCACACTGCTGGTTCATGTTCAACTTGTGGTCCACAAGGACCACCAGGGCTTTTTCTGCAAGGTTGCTTTCCCGTTGGTTGACCTCCAGTTGCCTGGACTGGTGCATGGGGTTATTTCTCCACAGAGGCAGGACTTGGCACTTCCCTTAGTTGAACTTCATGACGTTCCTCTCTGCCCACTTCTTCAGCCTCTCAAGGTCCCTCTGAATGGCATCTGGTGCATCAACCACTCCTCCCCATTTTGTATTGTCTGCAGACATACTGAGGGTGTATTCTGTCCCATCGTCCAGGTCATTACTGAAAATTTAAAACAGTATTGGCCCCAGTATCAGCCCCTGGGGTCTAACTCTAGTGACCAGCATCCAGATGGTCTTTGTGTCACTGATCAGAATTCTTCGAGCCCAGCAGTTCAGACAATTTTCAGTCTACCTTGCTGTCCTCTTACCCCATCTGTACTCCATCAGTTTGTCTATGAGGATGTTATGGAGGACAATGTTCAAAGTCTTGTTGAAGTCAAGATAAACGATATCCTCTGCTTCCCCCTTGTCCAGTGAACTGGTGATTCTGTCATGGAAGGCTATCAGGTTGATCAGGCATGACTTCTCCTTCATAAACCCCTGTTAACTATTCACAGTCATTAGCTTGTCCTTCATGTGTTTGGAAAGTTTCCTATAATATTTGCTCCACCACCTTCCCAAGGATCAAGGTAAGGCTGAGAAGCCTGAAGTTCCCCAGATCCTTCTTCTTCAAGCCAGAAATGACACATACTTCTCCCAGTCCTTAGGAATTTCCCCCAGTGGCACTGAGCATTTATATCAAAATCAACTGCTGCTGTGATTTCTAAGTTTTTAACCTTGTCCTTAAAAATATCTTGTATTTTAATGCTTTGGTTGAAACACCATGGAGATCAAAAAACATCCAAGAAGATGATTGCAATTACATACTTTGCAAAATTAATTTTAAGAAAGCAGTAGTGTAGAGGCCAAAATAGGGAAAGAACAAGTTGCTTAAGTAAGAAAGAGATATTCAAATTTACAGAGTATGAGAAAACTCACCCTACAGTACTTAAGGACATAGCCAAATATCTCAATTCTCAGTAGTTTTACTGAGGATCTTGTGGAGGACACAATTGATCCCACTGGAGTAGAGAAGAAATTTAAAAAAAAAAAGATTCAAAGAGGACCCAGAGAATTACAGAATTCTGGCTTAAAAATTTCTGAATCAAACCAGTTTGCAAACATCTGAGAAATAACATAATGAATGAAAATAGTCAACTAATAAGAACAGAGCATAGTTTTTCTTTGATAGTGTGGCTTGGTTCATGAATAAGGCGAAAGGAGTGGTTGTGACATATCTTGACTTTTGTGGAGTTTCTGACACCTCATCTCATGACATTATCACAAGCAAGCTAAAGAGATAAGATCTAGCTTTAATCATCCATGAAAACATGAAAACTAGAAAATTCTTGCAACAGCCCACAGTCTATATGTGGCTGCTCCTGGAATGTTCCCAATGCCATTTTTCTGTAAGGCCATGTTGCAAGAGGGAAACTAGTGCCCTTATGAGGATGGCTTTGTGCAGAGCTCTGGATGTAGGAGATGACTTAGAACAGATATTCCAAGTTTTGGGGGCAATTTTATTCCTAGTCCTTTCAGCATAGCAATTCTTGCTTTGGTTGTTTCTGCAGTTCCTCCTACTGGCTGAAATCTCTGGCTCATTCCATAATATGGCAGAAGAGATTTATACATAAGTATTTTCAGAATTAGGCCTTTGTTCACTTCACTAATGCAGCAGGATTCTAAGGTGATTCATACTGATACAGAAATTTTTGAAATAGGAAGTTAAATAATTTAGATATTGAAAAGGAATCACTGTTGCCTTTTTCAAATTTGCATTACAGCATATCACTGTAACACTCAAACTGCTCATCCCTGCTAAATGTCATCTACACTCAGGCTTTCAAAATACCGGTATCTTCCCCCATGCTCACCTTCCTCAAACTTTCTTCCATTCTTGGATCAGAACATGAAGCAATGGCACAGGGCAACAACCGATCATGAGCCACCTCTCTCCTGAACCCAGCTCAACAGACAAACATCATTGAGCTTACCATTTGGAAGTATTTGTTCAAAGCAGTTGTTAGTAAGTGCAGAGCTCGCTGCAGCTCTAGGAATTACCTCCAGGACATCTGGCTTCATGGCCAACCTCTCCATGTGAACTTCCCTGAAAATAAAACACCAGAAAGTTTAAAAATGTATTGACTTGTCTGCAAAAAAGCTTTGCAGGCTGTTTGCTTTCTTGTAAAGTAAAAAATAACAAGGTTGATGTGAACAAACAGAAAGACATAAAGAAGCTAAGACCTGTCAATAAAAAGACAAAGCATTATTCAGCTGAAAGTCATTCCACTGGGGATTATCTCTAAAAGCAAGCTTTGTTTTTGACATGTTTTAAAAAGTCACCTGAACTTTTCTTAAAAAAAAGTGATTATTTAGAAGACTTCACAAAAGAGAGGATCAGAGACCATCTCACAGCACTTATTATTTCATTATTTGAAAAATCACCCAGTAGTTTTGCATGTGTGAAGAACAAAACTTCATGCCTGTGATGCTTACATCACTGGGGAGCGCAGACTTGAACTGCCCAAGTAACTACTAATTTGTATTTTCTTATAGTTCCCATGTTAGGGAAACAAGTTTACCCTTGCAAAGAGAGCCAAGCAGTGTTTCTGCATTGGAGTCATTCTACTCTGTATTCAGTGCTCCTTCTGACAAAGATTTTAATCCCAAACAATAGTTCATATTGCTTAAAAGTAAGCCAGTGAATGAAAGTCAATGCAGCTACACTTCATGCATTGCCTTTGATTAAATTGGGTTCCCATATGTTAAGAAGATATTACTGACAACTTACAGAATCATAGAATCATTAAGGTTGGAAAAAACCTTTAAGATCATCAAGTCCAACCATCAACTAACACCACCATGACTCCTAAACTAGGCCCTGGAGTGCCACGTCTACACCTTTTTTGAATGCCTCCAGGGTTGACGACTCCACCACCTCTCTGGGCAGCCTGTTCCAATGCTTTAACCACTCTTTCGATAAAGAAATTTTTCCTGATATCCAACCTAAACCTCCCCTGATGCAACTTGAGGCCATTTCCTCTCGTCCTATTGCTAGTTTCTTGGGAGAAGAGTCCAACACCCACTTCGCTACAACCTCCCTTCAGGTAGTTGTAGAGAGCGATAAGGTCTCCCCTCAGCCTCCTCTTCTCCAGACTAAACAACCCCAGTTCCCTCAGCCACTCCTCAGAAGACTGGTTTTCTAGACCCCTCACCAGCTTCGTTGCCCTTCTCTGGACACGCTCCAGC
>WAAD01012653.1:0-10766 GCA_013389945.1 Fregata magnificens | reverse complement strand
GGAGACTCTCCCTGGCTCTCTTTTTGCTGTTAATATATTTGAAAAAGCGTTTTTTATTATCTCGTACAGCAGTGGCCAGATTGAGCTCTAGGTGGGCTTTTGCCTTCCTGATTTCCTCTCTGCACAACCTGACGAGATCCCTGTAATCTTCTTGAATTGCCTGCCCCTTCTTCCAAGCGTGGTAAACTCTCCTTTTTTTCCTGAGCCCCAGCAAGAGCTCCCTGTTCAGCCAGGCCGGTCGTCTTCCCCGCCAGTTCGTCTTACGGCACATGGGGACAGCCTGCACCTGCGCCTTTAAGACTTCCCTCTTGAAGAGTGCCCAGCCTTCCTGGACCCCTTTGCCCTTCAGGACCGCCTCCCAAGGGACTCTCTCTACCAGTGTCCTGAACAGGCCAAAGTCTTCCCTCCGGAAGTCCATGGTGGCGGTTTTGCTGCCCCGCCTCTTAACTTCACCTAGAATCGAGAACTCTACCATGTCCACTTGAAGTGGACAAAGTCATAGGTCTATTTATGTATAATAAAATCCTTTTAGGTGTGATTCATATTTCACATGGCAGCCATCTTGCTTTGCCTTATGGAAATAGAAAGATCAAAATTATTTAAGTATCTCAATTTAAAAAAAATGGAAAGAGACCTGATACTTGCCAACATGGGTTTGAGTACAGATGTATAACTGCAAAGATACTGCCAGATTTCAGGAGTTAAGAGGATAGTACAGACTTGATAAAACATCAAACCTACTCTGCACAAATCAGCAGCCAAAACCAATAGAACCCAAACCAAACATCTGAATGATGAAGTTTTAGTTCTCAGAGTTACCAAAATTAGTTCTTTAAAAAAAAAAAAAAATCCTTTGCCTTAAGGTTTCTAGACCAGTGTAAAGGTGCTGAGCTTATTTACCATGAGGAAGTCGTTCTTTGAAAAGACTGCTGGGAATCTTTTCTTTCTAAACAAAGTTCCAACCTACCTGTTTCTCCCAAAATGTGGCAAAAGACAGTAATGCAGTGGGGAATCTTCCAGGAGGTTCTGTATGACCTCCATAGCTGAATCTGCCCCTTGACAGGTATTATCTGCAACATCTTGACAGCATTCAGCATCATACCTCTCCTGCAAAAGAGAAAAACTAAAGCTAGGAACAGCTGTAGAACTAGCAGATGCCAAGGTACTGGTACTTTTCGTGACAAATATCCAAACCAACAAAAAATAAAATGGTTCAATTGACAAGAAAATAACCTTGACACTTTTCCATTTGCACTGAACATTTTGCACTTCAAGAAATGCCAGTTCTCTGGTGTTTGCTTTCAAATTTCAGTAACTACCCTGTTTTCTGGTTTTGCCTTTATCAAAAACAAAAATACAGAGAAACTGTAATTAAAGGCTCTTTTTGCAATCTTTTAAATAGGCTATTGACTAGAAGGCAGCAGAGATTTCATGACGCAGTAATATCTGTTTAATTTCTAGTCTTACTGGCAATAAAGCATGATTTGATAAATCAAAAAACTGGAATACAGGAGATTACCTTAACAATAAAACACTATTTGAGAATAAATGTCTTTTAAAAACATGATAGCCCTTATTCCATAATAATTAAAAGGATAATCAGTATTTTTCTTTTCAAATATTATAAATAAAGTACCTGTTGTTACAAATAGTGAAGGAATTAGATCATGATTCAACAAAGAATTTGGTCACTGTTGCAGGTTGTTCTATTAAGATCAACTGACTTACAAGTGAAATGAAGCATGCATGTAACAGTATATTCAGTAAATGTATGTTATAGTTTGTTATCAACACATTTAGAAAATATATTAATAAATTGTCTGTTCAAGTAGATTATTTTGCATGTTATTAAAAAAGTAATTAAGAGTAAACTGTGATTGGGTGTAATTAGTATTATCAAGAAACTATTAACAGCATTAAGAATGCTTTTGTTCTACTATCAAGTCAAGATTTCTATTATTTTCAAAGTAGAAAGCCTAGAAGATATGATATTTTATTCAAAGTAATTACATGTATATTAAAGCATATCTTCTCATTGTAAGGACAATTTAAATCGAAGAGACCCAAAATTCGAATTAAGTGAAAAATATATTACTGCTTTCAGGCAATTTATAGCCATTTCTGCACTGCCCAGAAAGCATTGGCTGGATGAGATCCTAAAGTTGTACATTACATTTCAGGAAATCCATTCCTGCTTTTGCACTCCAGGATGCTACACACTTCTTTCCTTAGCGCTTAAGTTAATGCCCAGCCGAAGCTGGCTGCTACTGATGTCTTGAGCTAATCTGTGCCCGTTGTTATTATGACCACAGCCAATGCTTAATTTATGGTCTATTAATACTTAAAGGGTACAAACAGATGGGACCCCACTGTACCCTTTGATGCATATACTCATGGACAGACAGTCCCTCTACTTAAGGTCATACAAAAATGATCTCTTTATTCATAAGGAGATCTTAGAAGGAAGGCTGCAGTGTTTCATAAGGCCTCATTAAAGCCAGTGAAGGTCTATCTGCATACAGCTGACCATGGCTGTTTGATAGTAGAAGAAGAAAAGTGGGGTGAAAGCAACCATATATATCTTTACTGTGACAAGTAACAGAGTCTATTGTCAAGATTACCCAACACTCCTCAGTGTAAAACATTGATTTCCATTTGTGTATAATTTTACCACGTTTTAATAATATTTTCCATCTCACACTGAAATCTTCTGGAAAAAAAATCAGCTTAAAAGAATTCATCCAATTCTGAAGACAAAGAGAAGGGAATCTAAACTGCTATGTTCATTCCTAAATCTTTTTCTTTCAAGAGATCTGCCCACCCCACAATTTGCAGCAGGGATTCAAATTTCAGTAGGGGTGGATTTTGAGTCAGTGGTGTACATTCACCTATCTCTGCAAAAATACCAATAAAAAATATCAACACCAAAAATGACCAATAACATAGGTAATTAAACCTATATTCCTGCAAATTGTAGGACCCCTTCCAGAGACTTCAACATAAGAGTGGGCAAGACTTTTTTCTGACTGAAAATACAGAAGGGAAACCCGTCAACCATGAAGATGCATGGAGAGCATTAGAAAAAGATAACTGGCTGAGGAAGAGAGAGACTGGGAACCAGAGGGGTAAAAGGACAGAGACAGTGATAGAAACAACAATCAGTAAGCTTCAAAATGGGGGGGGGGACTTAACAAGCATTGGGAGTAGGGGAAGAAAGCAGGGAAAGTGAATGGGGCTGGGGAGGGATCAGAAGAGAATGAGGAATAACTGTGATAGTGCAAACAAGGAAAACACTAAATAGAGAGGCTTGCAAACAAAGATCCTCGAAAGAACTGAATAGGCAGGCTGGGAGCAGGACTGTTCCAGGACTTAGGATCAGGACGAGGGAGAAGCTGGGAAAGAAATGACAGAACAAGTTTGTGAGAGTAGGAGGTGCAGGATGTTTAGGACTCTTTCTAGGACAAGGGAGAGAGACACAGATGACAAGTTCCTCCTGCGTCTTTATAAAAAATCAGGGGCTTCTACAGGGAACCAGAAACACTTGTCCCCCTGTGCTGGTTTTGACTGGGATAGAGTTAATTTTCTTCGTAGTAGCTAGTCTGGGGTTATGTTTTGGATTTGTGCTGGAAACAGTGTTGATAACACAGGGATGTTTTCATTACTGCTGAGCAGTGCTTACACAGAGTCAAGGCCCTTTCTGGTTCTCACAGCACCCCACCAGCGAGGAGGCTGGGGGTGCACAAGAAGTTGGGAGGGGTCACAGCTGGGACAGATGACCCCAACTGACCAAAGGCATATTCCACACAATATGACATCATGCTCAGCGTGCTCAGCTGGGAGAAGAAGAAGGAAAGGGGGGATGTTCAGAGTGGTGGTGTTTGTCTTCCCAAGTAACTGTTATGCGTGATGGAGCCCTGCTTTCCTGGAGATGGCTGAACACCTGCCTGCCAATGGGAAGTAATGAATGAATTCCTTCTTTTGCTTTGCTTTGTGTATGGCTTTTGCTTTACCTATTAAACTGCCTTCATCTCAACCCACAAGTTTTGCCACTTCTACTCTTCTGATTCTCTCCCATGTCCCAGTGCGGGGGGAGCGAGCCAGCAGCTGTGTGGGGCTTAGTTGCCAGCTGGGGTTAAGCCATGAGATCCCCAAGGCTGGTTACTTAAAAGACACAGATCTTTATACCACATCATCTTTGAAATACCAATACTAACTGCTACCAGGAATCACAATGTGCGTTTTAGGGGAAATGTTAGGTTTCAAAACTTTCTCAGGCAAACTGCGTTCAACATCCTTTCTGGAAGTGGGAGGGAGGAGGTATATCCATGTATTTCTGGAGTCACAGTCTCTTGAGAGTCTGAGGCAGACCAGTGTGACCTGCTTGCAACAGCAGCTTTGTCTCCCAGAAACGAACTGCTTTCATTTTTAAAAAGTAGCAGTTGTCCATAGGCCCAAAATTAAATATACTTTCTTTATAACTTCCTCCATTTGTCATCAGTTTCTTTTGTAGCAGAACATTGTCAAAATCCTTCATTCTAGTTTTTCCTAAAGATTATTTTGTTTTGAACACACAGAAATATCTATTTTTGCTGGGTTTGTGGGTATTGGCATCCATAATGCATGTGTATTCAGAGGCCCCAGCTCGGATTCCAGTGCATTAGCATCCACACAAACAACTGGATTGTTCAGTGGACACCAGAAACTAGTGAATCCTGGTTTCTGCTGGACTTTTTTTGTTGTGATTAACTGACTTTAAAATTTAAGAATGTGCAAGCCTCACTCATAGCTGGGACAGTAATGAGGGCTCTTGCTAATAACATGTGAATTCACTTTTCCCATAGTCCAGGAAAGACTTCTCCTCTTTACCATGCTGCCTATTTTCATAAAACATTCAGAATCTTAATGATCTTCCCCCCCTTGCCCGGTCTAAGTAAAGTAGTTCTAAATTTGTTAAGAAGGACGGGTATAGAATAGGACACCTGAGCAGCTGGATTGCCTGAGCCTTGTTTCCATAGAAAAAAAAGGGCTGAGAAGCCATGGCTTATATTCAAAGGCTGTGACAGAAATTTAGATGATACCCAGGACATTTTTGCTTTTGAGGTAGGACATTTAGCTTTTACAATATAAATGCCAATGTCTGATTTTGTATGGAGCTATTGGTAAAACAAGAAAAAATGTTTTCACTAAAAGTACAACATAACAATTTCTGTTTGCCGAAAGTTTCAGGAATGATGCTACATATATTCATTTAGCGACTTCTGCTTTGGCTGCTGTCTACATAAAATACTGGTTCTAAAAAAACAAGGGCCCAAAAGGTGGAAAAAGTCTAGTAACCTCAGGCTCTTTTTTGCCGCCCCTCATTACAGTCTCAGAAAGATGCAGGATCCATATGGAGCTGCTAAAAACCTTAGATTTGCCAGGTTTCCCATGAGGGTATGATAAGACATCAGGTAAGGCAGATATGCATGCAGATTGTTGTTTCACAGATCTCTTTTCTTTAAGAGCTCTAGTTCCAGTCTTAAAAAAAAAATCAGAATGAGTTTAGAATGCTCCTTAAGCATTATACATTGCTTCTTAGTCTCCTAGAAATGGGAACAACAGGTGTTAGTATTCAAATCCGGAACATAAATAAACATTATTCAAAAGAATACAATCCCATGGGGAAAAAAACAACAAACACTAACATTTCTAAACTTGGGTAGGGAACATAAACAGATAATCAAAAGGATATTGTCAGAGATCAGGAAGGTAATAAGGGTACAAGTATCCTTATTGCCATCTTCAAAAAGATGACATAAAAACCCCAAATAACATCTAATATTTGTGATTTGTAAAACCTCACAGGGCCATAAAGTCTTGAGATTCACTAACTCCAAGCCTTTCCAAAGCAAATCAATCATATTTAAATGGTTATTAAATAAAATTGCAAGAGAAAGCTCCACAATCCAGAGAGATTTTTTATCAGGATGTTGGTCTCTTTCTACAAATAGATGAAGAACTCTATAGCAGGAAAGTTCACTTATGTCTGCTTACATGCATTATTAAAAACTAATCCTTTGATACTCATTGTTGTTGACAGCATCAAAGAAATTAAGAGAAGCTAATAGCCAGGATTTTGTTCTGCAGAGCAGTCTATCACTGAAAACAAACTCAAGACAGGTTTAAACTCATAATATACCTTAAGGTGTTTGTCAAAGTAAATAGCAGATACTGACATATTTAGCTAATTCCTGATTAGAAAATAATAGCTTTACGAGAAAGTAGTAAGGAATAAGTGATGAAAAGTCAGATTTTTGCAGCAGGTTTTTTCATGTTGGAAATGTTAGGAAGTAGTCCTGGAAGCAAAATTCAAAAAGGGTGTGTGACAGACTCAAACATACATGAATCGTAGACATGTTGGTAAATAAAATGTGTCAAACATTACAAATATGATATGGCATCAGTTTATTATGAAACTTTGCCCAGATCACATGATCTCCATCTCCTTGTTTTATTAGTATGAACCATGGTTTGCAATAGTTCTGAACAAAGGCCACTAGTAAGGGCTGAAGTAAATATGGTAAAAAAAATTCAAAGCTAAACTAAGTAACTGGCTTGAAATTGTTAATAACATTCACTCCCTATGAGCACCTAGCATTAACCACCATTTCAGAAATTATCTACAAGGAAAAAAACACTTGAAAACAAAACATTTGTCCATAACAACTGAAATGGCCTGTGATATTAGATCATTACTAGCTGTAACCTGCAATGCATGAGGAATGTTCAGCTCTACAGCAATGAACAGTACACAGCCAAGTATCTTGCAATCATATGTGACTATGAGCAATTACAAAACCTGTACACAAGGACTTAGTGTATTGTAAATCCATTTATCCTATAATGACTGGATTGATATCAGAATTATTAACGTAGTAAGTGAAACATTCAGTAGGATTAGGAATCTACAGAAAACGCAAGGCCTGTCTCTGCCATCCTCAGACTCCTATTTGAATGTCTGTGTTTAAATTAAAACACAAATTAACTGGACAAGTTTTAGGGGGAACACCCCCCCCCCAAAAAACCTTTTAAGGCTATAATAATAGACCAAGTTATTCTAGGTTCTTTTATTTCAGAAAATCTCTCTTCCCCAGAACAAATTTTCCAAACGATACACATGACCATACAGAGATTTCTGCCCTAATGCCACAACAGGAAGAACAGCTGGGTTTCTAATGCAGAACTTCCAGATTCAGCAAGATGCATGGGTATTTCAAACCTGAGATCTTGAACCTAGATCTCAGGCCCTAATGAGAACTCTTTTATTAGCTGAATTTACTTTTATGAGATATCAGGCTATTACAAACCAGTTCTGTAGTCTGTTCTTTTTTTCTTCACTTTCTAGATTGTGCAGATTCCATTTACTTTTATTATTTTTCCTAGACACTGGATTTGAGAGAGGAAGATGCTGTATGGCTGGCTCTGTTTCAATAATTCACCTTGTGATAGTAAGTACCAGTAAAGAAAGTGAGAACTTTCTGTGTGTAATGGCTAAGGTAGCACAGACAGCCTATATTTTATCCAAGCCACTGTATTGTAATATATAGATAAGCTCTAAAAGGAATTTCATCTTCAGATTATCCAGTGAAGTTAACCAAGGCACAAAGCTATCTTGTGCTTACCACTGTGTACCAGCTAAGAGACTTCACAAAACTGGGACCACCGGGGAACATTTTACAGGTCCCCCGTGGCTCTATACAGAGACAAGTCAGGTCCTGAAAGTGATTCCTCAGGTGAGCTCACCCGGGAGTAGAATAATTGTGTTCACGTGACACCATACCTGAGCTTAAACATTGCCAAACCACCACTGCAGTGTACTGAGAGTGGCTGTGGTGTTTCTGCAGCCAGGGCACAACTCATCTGAAACCCAGATGCATTGCTTGCAGGTAATTCAGCTGACTGTGTGTGAAGTACAAGAGTGTAAAACTTTACTGTTCCTTGCCCGTTTTATTTCTCAAGTGTGTCCTCTTCCTTTCTACTGTAGGTAACCTCCACTCCCAAGTTTTTGATGACAAAACACAGAACAGATCTTCCAAGCTCTTACAAACTGTTGTCACTCTCACTTTCCTTTCATTTTCCTTTTCCTTATTCCTTTACCTGCCCAACTTGGCTGTTGTCATCTTGCTCGCTCCTCTGCTGTTCCTCCTCTTTAGAGAGATACTATAGCACCAATAGAAAAGTGTTTGTATGAGTACATATTATCACCCTGCCTACAGGAATATATATCAGAATAAAATCCATTTTATCAGCACCTTTTGCATCTGTACTAATTAAAAATGTTGGCTAATCAATGGTCTTCTCCCTCTCCCTGCTTCTCTTCCCTTTCCTTGCTTTTAAACTCTTCCCTGTCTCTCTCATTTCCAATACCCATCAAAATACCTGGAAAACTCTGTGTTTGGCAGTTTTGTTCTGCATAGCAGACGTCAGATTAAATTGCTTACTCACTGTAGAAACCTCATGTTGCCCATCATTAGCCCAGGATGAAAGAGAGGGCAGGACCTATCCAATGGACCTTTATGAAGGGAACAGACTTGTATGTCAATTATGACCTGTGTTATTCCCATTCTTATTCCCTTTCTCAGCTTGTACAGATCATATTAACTCTGGCTGATCTTCCACATTTTTTCTAGGTTTAATTCCCCTGGGAAATTTGCAAGAACAGTTAATTGTTGCACCCAGATACAAGACTGACAAAAGTAACACTGTGGCTATAAGGAGGATTTGGAAACAACAGGCTTTAAGTAAAAACCCAAACAGAAGCGAAGCCCAGAAAAAAACACGTGCAGCATTTATGTTTCATTAGCCTCATATTTTCTAATACTAAAGCAGCATATGTTACACAGAGTCTTACCATGCCCCAAACTTTTATCTGAACCAAGACAGGAATTGTATCCAATAAGAACAAGGATTTATGTATTAATTGCACCAAAATATGTGAATTAGAAAAACTTTATTAAGGTTGCAGACTGAAGTACTCCAAAAGATACTAAAAGTGAGGACTGGGGTTAACTAACAGTCTTATTTTGACTTTCTTGAGGCTCTGTTTTCCCCAGGATCCGCTCCACGATACAACGGTGCATGAAGTAGGACTCTACACAGCTAACTTTAGTCTCTGAACAAGAGCCTGGGCATGACCCTAGAGGTTGGAGGTTAAGGGCAATCCAAAAAGAAATTTAGAATTTGGTTCTTAATCCTACTATTATTTCAAGTTCTCTATAGAAAGTGGAAGAGCTTCAACAGGACAGATTGAAAGACACTAAGACTTAAATACACTCTCATCTTTTGGGGATGGAAGAGCTGTCTCAAAAGGTTTTTAATGCAAACTCTAGCCACTCTAACTAAGCGTTCTACCTGTTGGGGTTTTTGGACAAAAAAAACATGGAAGGATTATCTCCTTAACATTCTAAAAAACCATCAGCCTTTTCTTACACATCTTTCCAAAATATGTGGAGATATATATGTTTCATTTCAGGAAGACTAAAATGTACTGTATACTAAATTTGACCTGAAATTACAGTTTCAATCAGTCTCAGCCCAAAATTTTTGCAAATAAATAGCTTGCTGAAAAGTATTTTCCCAGTCCTGCTGGGACTGGGAAATTATAGGTTTAAAATCTATATCAGTTAATGAGAAGGTAGTTTCTGTCTTAGTTGACAGTATCTGGTAAAAAGCAGCAGAACCTTGCTATCATATAATCTTAATCTGGATACCTTAATCTGGATTTTATAGGAAAGTATGNAAAAAAACAAAAAAAAAACCCCCCATAATATTTACTTTTCTCAGAATGGTCAGTCCTGCAGGGTGTTTCTAACAATTTCTTTCACCTAATGTCTGTCCTGCCTATTTGTAAGCCCCACTGTGCACTCTGTGCTTGCACAGACTAATACAGGAGGGGCCCGTTCTCAGGAATTTCTAGTCGCTACCTTAATTAACATAATTAACCATAATAGTACCATGAAACCCAGAAGAATTAGCCTCTCTCACTCTGAAAAATGGCAGTTTGCTCATCTCACTGTAATGGATATATTTTAGCTTCATTTTTAGGCTCAAGCTATGAAGTTTTACTCATTAAGATTTTAAAGAATCAAGAAATATTAAGGTATGCAAAAACCAGGGAGTTCCTGGTCCTCTAAGAGGGGCCAGCCTCTGTAAAAGAATATTACCAATTGGAGAAGATCCCTTCACTCTTCTTTGCATTTCCTTGAAATAAATATTTAGAAATTTTAATTTATTTGTGCCATACTGGAATAATTCAGGAGACTAAGGAATTGAGCATGTATCTGATTTAATTAAAACACTCAAATTACACAATATTGCAATTAAATTAAAACAAAGTGTGCTGTATAATTTGTGAGTTACACATGCATATGTCAAATCAAATAAATCTCAGTGGGAGAACACAAAAGCATATCACGCTGTGGACTTTTTCCCATTCAAATATTAGCTTATGACCATCAGCTATTTTAGTATTAAAGCTACTAAAATATACAATTTTGGAAAAAAAAATCCACCCATTAAAAATTTTTTCATAATATTTCTTAAAGCAAAGGAAACAATTCCCTCCCTGCCCCCTCCTTTGGTTTCATCTTTCTGCATGAAACCAAACAGAAAATCTAAACGGAAAGTTTAAAAACACAAGGATTTAAATAAGGGAACCTTTATGCAACCCAGTAAGACAATCTTAAGTACAAGAAGCAGAACTATGCCCCACTACAATGCAGAAAACC
>WAAD01012651.1:51501-76356 GCA_013389945.1 Fregata magnificens | reverse complement strand
GGCGGCCGGGGCCGCCCGGTGCGGCGGGGGCGAGGAGGGTGGGGAGGAAGGCGGGGGGAGGCAGGGAGGGAAGGAGGCGGCCGGGGGGAGACACCCAGCCTCCTCCCGCCTCCCTCCCCGGGCTGCAGCCGGGGCTCGGGGGGCTTCGGGGACCTAAACAGCTTTTTAGCCTTAAATGGAAACCGAAATCCAAATCCAGGTATTTCCTGGCATTTTCGACGCTGAATTCACAGCTTCCCCGCGACGCGTTCCCGGCTGTTAGGACTAACCAGCTGATGCCGAATTAATTTGGTTTGGGGGAATAAATGCGTTGCTGCGAATCAATTAAACGCCCAAAAGTTACTTGCCAGAATGGTGGAAAAAGTAACGCCAAGCCGGTGGGCGAGTGAATTGTTTGTTGACAAGAAGTGCCAGACTACATTAATCCCACGCGTGAATACAATGGCGGGATTGTCGGTTTACGAGAAGGACAAGGTCGGATGCTTTGTATTCTGCTTTGCAGAAACATAATTCCATCCTTTTCCAAAGGGCAAAACACAGGGAGACCGCGTTACCCCAGTCCGACGTTTGCAATTGCTTTTCCTCCCATTTTTTCCACCCTCGGAGGGAGGATTGGGGCTCCCCTCCCCAACCCCGCCGGCTTTGGGGGTGAGCGGGGATTTCTCGGGCAGTTCAGGCCGTTTGCACTCACAGACGGTTCAAAACCCCGCGGGTTTCAGCCCACACCGCGGGGAGCTGGACCAGGAGCTCGGGTCGGGACGGCAGAAGAAGCAATTTCTGTCGATGCAGAAATAACAGCTTTAGGACTGAAAAGATCATGTCTGAAAAGTTTACCGCAGTTGCAGTTAAAGAAAAATGTAGCTTTCCCTGTCTACACGTCTGAGCTAAATAAATCCAGGCACGGAATCGGAGTCGGTCGAGGCACAGGAACCCGCAGCTCCATCGCCTCCGAGCAGGATAAAGGTATTAATATTCACTGCTCTTAACGTCTCCCTGATAAATAAGGACCGTGGCAGAGCAGCAAGGGCGTTACACGGCTCAGCCCTCAGGTCAACACGAGCATCAATGCCCCGAGCCTTTTTCACTCGTTTTCCCTAAAAAGCAAGGAAATTCCCTGTATTTTCCCTCCGCCGCTGCGGTGCAAGGTAACACCTCAGGCGAGTTGTGTTGCAGACCAGCCGGAACGGTTACCACGGCCAGATCTCCATAGATCTTCTGGGTTTTTATTCTTTTTTTTGGACCGAATACCGGTTTTGACCCGGTACCGGCTCGACTCACACCGGCCCAGAGACCCCCCGAGCCCGTTTCCCACCCGGATTCCTCTCCCTGCACTTGCTGGTTTTCCCGGTGCTCGGGACACAGCAAAGCACGGAGCTTCCCACGGGGGGAAACCCACTGCCTTCCACTCTGGCCCACGGAGATATAATAATTAAGACAATTACAATCGAGACCCGATATCCCTTCGAGAGCTTCCCTGAGAGGTTTAAGTAACTGAAGCGCATTTATCAATATATTATAAGTACACGAATAAATATTGACATCAGTCATTAAGTTAGTATTGTTGTTATTGATACAGTAATAACTATATTGATAAATATTACAATAATAATGCATTACATGTATAATAATAATAATTAACAAAATACCACCCCGACTATCTTTTTATTTAATACCTGTACCCGCACACGAGCATATACAAAGGAGGGTGCGGAAAGACGCCGCCAGGGCAGCGCAGCGCGTTACCGAAGTCACAAATACACGTTTGCTCTGTTGCAGTTCACGCAGCGGATAGGAAAGGTTTCTTTCCATTCCTTCCCTGAGTTTATCAGCGCGTCCCAAAACGCAACCCCCGGCCCCCCCCAAACAGCAAAAAACCCCACGCCCAAACCCCAACAACGAAGTACTGGGATAACACTGCAAAACGGAGACATAATTATAAAATCGGTGAAGATTTTTTTTTTTTAACTTTTTTTTCCCCCCCGCTTAGTCCCTGTGTTTCCCGAATTACCCTAATTCCCGAAGGGAGAGGAGGTCTTCCCTTCCTCCCTCTCGGTAACATTCCAGCGTTACCTGTTTTTTAGCTGTCCTGGGGAAAACGGATGATTTTTCCTCTCCCGTTTTGGTGCCACCGACTTGGAGGCTCCCCCGGGCGCCTGGCAAGCCCCCGCTGGGCTTTGGGGGGTGCACTGGCCCCCCTAAAACCCTCCCCCGGGAGGGAAGGTGTGCTCGGAGGCGGGGAGGTGTCCGCAGCAGGGACGGATCTGCCGGTGCCCGCTAATAACCAAGCCCTCTCCTCCCTCCCGGGCTGACAAAGGGATCGAGTTCCCATCCGCGAAGGCAACTGCTTTGCTTTACGTTAATTATCCAGGTTATTAAAAATGAGCCAAACGTGAGGGTGCCCCCGAGGCGCCCCAAAACGTGCCAGTACAGCCATTAATTTTAGGAGAGGTTCGTTTGTGAACGACTCGGCTGGGATCACCTCCGCGGCTAAATTGTGGTTTATTTCGGTTTCATTTTCTTCCCTTTTTCTTCTTCCCGGCAAATTTATCCTACGGGATCCGGGGATCCTTGAGATCCCGGGCGTGAACAGGGGACAGACCCTTGGGTCTGGTTGGAAAAACTCGAAACTTTCCCTGTAGAATCATTCGTGTCCTCATGAAACGTTAATGGAAATGGAATAACGCATCTTTCAGCAACCTTTCCCAACCCGATTTATACCTTTTCACATCTTAATTTCCGGGCGATCTCTTGTCCTTCAGTAAGGAGAATCGATTTTCTTTCTTAATTATCAAACGATGAGGATGTAAAAAGTTAAACAGATTACAGCACAATCATGCATAAGAAAATCAAGCACACGTGCATGGTGTTAGGAGAGCTATATGCAAACTAGACATTTTTTCTACCATTTATTTCTGTGTGCACCTAAGTTATTTTCCCTCATTCCCACTGACCGGTACAATTCTCTTTCCCAGAAGCAGTTCGCCGTGTCTTCGTGCCAGGTGTTTATGCACTGTTTGGAGTTGTCTACAGATCACGTTTTCCACTCAAAAATTCCCCCGTTTCAGAATTCTGACTTTTTTTAGCTTGCATGGTATTCTTAAAAGTCTAGATACTGAAACACCCAGCACCAAAATTTCCAAAGGAGCTGTAGGTTTGACATGCTGAGCTCCAGGCACACACCTGAGCTGCTCCGCACCTCCCTGTAGTGATATCTCACAGCTCCCTGGGGAACCTGTCTTGAACATTTTGGTGGTCTCAGACTACGTTCTTCCTTCTCGTTTTAGTCCAATCCTTGCTGCTGATCAATGCGATCGGGGAATAACTCTGATTTCCAAAGCATAATATAGGGAAAAAAAGATTCACAATGCCAGAGTTATTCACTGCCACACTAGAAAGTCCTTCAAAAAACATTTTCAGTCGTTCCCTTTGACAAATGTCCTTCCAACATCCTCCAGACCAGTTTCCTTATAGCAAAGAGGCAGACCATTTGCATACGCCTGCACACCCACACGGCAGGAGACCGTATCTGGCCAGTCTTTCTCTTCCCATTGCCAAGGTAATCTAGACTTTTCAATACCTGTGCCCACATCATTTTATATTCCCCAGAAGGAGAGGCAGATCTGGGTTCTCCCTCCTTGCGTAGTGTGTACGCCACATCAGAGCACTTCCGAGCACCCGTCTGACAGATGGTTCACAATTAACGATGCCTTTCCACTGTCATTATGTACAACTTCTCCTGCTGACTAGTCACGTACCGCAAGACATCAGGCAGTGCCGGATCATTTTATGAATGCCAGGACCAATAAATGCTGCTTGCTGGTCCTCGGTGGTTGTGAGCAATGTTACCACCCGTGTGACTTAATGTAATCACGTATTTCGGCACCCAGGCCCCAACTGTTAAAAGCAGGGTGGGTGACATTGCCATCAGTGGCTTCATATTTTCCATTCATTACTGAACACGTGTCGGAAACACTATTGGTTGTTGCTTAAGAAAAGAGATTAAGAAGTAAATATTGTTTCCTCATGGCTGGCTTGTTGTAATCGTCTCTTCTCTTGAGCTCCCCCTTTTTTACTGCTTGTAGAGAAGACATTTTCCTCAGACCATAATGGCTGGTATCTTTTCTAAACGTAGAGGGGATATAGAATATCTTGGATATTCTAAACGATCTGTATTGGCTCCCCCTGATCCCTGCACTTCTTGGGTATAATAACCCAGGGATTTCAGACACAATGCCTTTTCTGGCTCTGCCGTGGGGAAGGAAATCTAGAACAGTTTCAGCAGAAAGGAGTCAGAGCGCTCCACAAGCTACATCCCTCCCTGTCTCTGCTAGAATATAAATCTTCAGATATATGTTGTAATGAAAGAAGCCGTCCCATATGCACTGGAACTAATTAAATCCCAGTCACATGCTCCCAACAGAGGGGATGTGCCTTGGGAGCAGCACAGCTCCTCCATGCACACGAGCAGAGACTTGCACTTCCCTACACCGGCTGGTAGCTGGAATTACAGGCCCCAGAAAGATGCTGAGCAAATGTTTTGGCTCCTGACCTGTGTTAAGCCTCTGTTATTCTGGTTTTGCTCCTATTATTACTTGTACTAAAGCTGGGGTGGGTATGTCTTCTGCTGCTACACTCACATTTCCATTTGTTCAGGGTATATCCTGAGAGACCTGCCCTAATCCTGCAGCAGGTTATCCACATTGGTTGTGCTGGACTGCAACAGCTTATGGTTATGATAGGACTGTATTAAAATTGAATTAACTGATGGTCATTTGTAGGATGGAGGAGGACTGACTGTCAGCAGCTCAGCCTAGGCAGACCAGTTGTCTAAGAAGGGGCTCTCTGAACTCAACCCAAAAGGACCAAAATGCCCCCGATGTACCATTTCTTTTGGGGAAGCAGGAAAAATGGAAGCTGAGGCTTGCTGTGCCACTAGCTCTTGAAATGAAGCTATCAGATGGCAAATATTATCTACACAGCTGAAAAGCAATATGAATGGAAACTGATGCAATTTTCACATGCAGATAAACCCTTTAATCTCATTTTGCATAATTGTATTGTTGCAAAGGGGATTATGCACTATTGAAACTACAGATATCCTCTAGCCTAGATCATTTCTCAGAGCCTTTAGTTGACAGTATTGCTGTATATAATAATTATAGCTCATGATCATCTCACTTTGCCCAGCTGTTATTGATATAACTCATCAGCCAGACGTTGTTCTAAAAACATACTACTAATAAATGCCACTGAAACCTGCGTGCATACAAAATATGATGGAGTGAAATATAATAAACCTGCTACAGTGAACGATCAGAACAAAGCAAGTCACATACACTGAGACCTGAAAGCCTTGGAGGCAGAGACATTTACTGGAATTGCTTCCAAAATTCACAATTCAAAGTGGGCAGAACAAAGGAGGTTTGGTTTATCTCAGCAAGGAGCCAATTTATACCAGAGAAATCAAGGAGATGGTACACAATGGCATATCTGAGCTATATTAGCTGTTCGCTCAGCTCCTGAGCAAAAGCGCCAGCAAAGGAGGAGTGAGAATGTCTCTGTGCTTTATAATAGATGAAGCTGTCAGCCTATTCTTGCAAGGACTTTCCCTACAGAAACACCCTTTTTCCCAGCTTTCCTGTAACTCCTCTTGCTAGCTCCCGCTTCATAGGAGTTAAAAATGAAAAAACAGCATCAGCTTCCTTCTTCTGCCCATTTGACTTTTAAGTGGGAAGCGCTGGAAAGTCAGCACCGTCCGGCCTGCCCCCTGGGATGAGCAGCAGGGAAGTGGCACATGTGCAAGTGCAGATATTGTAAAACATTTCTTCCTAGCCAAATGAAGTGAAGACAACTGAACCTGTACTTGCCCTTAGCTGAAGGGCAGTGTCAAAACTTCATTTTCTTTTTGATTAACCCTCAGATTAAGTAATTTAAAGGGAAGGAAAGTGATTCTGCTGAGTGACACTAATTTCAGTCTGATTCATTTTACAGTGTTGTAAAAACAATTATGTGCCTGGCACCCTCCAGAACATTGAACACTGTTCAATAACCATCAGATCTACTGAGATGAAACTGATACAGCTTGTTAGAGCATAAACTTATTGAAAATGTGCTTTGCAGCCAGACCAAGCGGACGGTGGTTTTTTTTTTTTTTTTGTAACATGAGCTTGGCTGGTTTTCCTCCACTTAAATAAAAGGGTGCAGTTGCTATAGTCTCTTTTGATCAGATTTTTAAAGGAGTCTAAGTCTCACTTGGGCACTTAATTGGATTAATCTGATTTTTCAGAAGTATTAACAATCTGTGGGATTATATGTTAGAGGCTTTCAAAGGACTAAACTTTTGTAACCACTGGGGACAGATTTTTAAGTATTCAGCAGTTATGTAGAAGCCAGAAATGGCTAGCTCCCATTCAAGCCATTAAATAAAAAGTGCATTCCCAGTGCACTTGCTCCCAAGGATATCCCATCCTGTCTAACTCACTGGTCAGGGCCGCACACAGCACACTGAAGAACCTTCAAAAATCCAGTTCTTCTGAAACTAGCTGCTTCAATTTGCTGCTTCCCGACTACATATACAAATCTGGCCATTTTAATACCTAAAATGATATCACTATTAAACCAAAAAAGGAAAGAATTGGTTCCGTATCCTTTTTTCTTTTTCTACAGCAACACAAGAAAATGAAGAACTGTACAGCTCAGAAACTTCCTTTTGCAGACATAGAACCTCTTTTATTGAGATTCTGCTATTGAAATAGATGGCTTACTTAGAAAAAGAATAGCTCAATTAAATTCACTTTTCCAGAATTAAGAGGTAAGAGGTGACTGATGGCCTGAATGTATCTGACACCACCATGAAGGTTCACTATCAACTCTGAGATGGTCAGAACAAGGCTGTAGAGATGAATGTTACGGGATCTCACACCTTGTCCAAGAGTCAGTAAGAGCTAAAGCCCCTAAGGGGTATCTTTGCTATCGGATCCAAGCCTGTGCCGTTAACAGCTGGAGCAGGAACTAAAACCAGGCTGAAGCTACCAAAATGATCTACACCACATTGGAGACAATGAGATTTGGTTCTGTTCCTCACTCTGTGGGTCACAGAGAAAGTTCCAGAGAGGTCCAGTGACACGGGTGATCATCTCTGCCAACTAGTAACAACCTCAGTGCCTCAGTTTCCCTATCCACAATAATGTTGGCATAACCATGTTTTCCCAATCCATTAGTGATGCCTTGTACAGACAGTGTTTCTAATATGGCATGTTTCATTTCTTCATGTATGTTTGGTTCCAGAATTGAAGGATAAAAGAAAGAGGTACAAATTGCATTGATTGCTGCCCCTCAACCTTTAGTTATTATGCTGAACGAGTGCTTCTCCCTTCTCCTTTATACTCAAATATTCTTCCAGTATTTAGGTCTCTGAAAAAACCTGAAATTTCTCCCTCCACCTGCAAGCAGTCTCCTTTCAACTCAGAAATCCCTCTACCTTCCACTGCGTGGGTACTCACAGGGCAGTGAATCACTGTGCTGAGAAGCTAGCTACTAGAAAAAGAGCAAGGAAGCAATTCGTGACCCCTTTCCAGGCTCACATAATCCTTCTTGCAGTGAGCTGATTAACTGCATGTCAAATATGTGGTAGTTTCCAGCGACTTACATTGTACTGTATTTTTACATAGGAACAGTCTTGGAGTGGGTAGCTTAATTTCTACCAAACCTTCTATTAAAGTATATGAAAAGATTAATATTTTATTGGTGCCCTGTGTTGGAATTATCTCCCTTAACGCAGACACATCTGTCTCACAAGGCTAAATAGCTTGTATCAGGAGCTGATTCAAAATCAGATTGATGGTATGGACTAAATTCATTCTTGGTGCAACATTGCTGAGGTCAGTGAAATGCAGAGCATCAGCTCAGTCTGTTACAAAATTGGCTACTGTTAAAAAATGAGCTAAAAAAAGAAGTGCGGATGAGACACTGGTTACCTTTTAATTTTGTTTCATTTTGCTATTCTGCTGGGGCAGAGGTTTTCATCACTTGCTCAGTCAGCTGCTCATTCCCCACCTTCCCTCAGTGACTGCCCACTTTGAACTAAAACAATTGAACAGAAAACAGTTGAACAGCGTCTGTAGCTACCTCTGCAGCAGATCTGGAAAGTGCTGTAAAGTTGTTAAAAATCACAACAAAACAATACTTTTTTTCCCCAGCATCTTTCTAACGTAATTCCGCAGGTGAAGTTCAAAGTATGAGTGCTGAACCTTGAACTGGCACAATTAACAGCAGTGGGCTCTGGACACAAGGATGAAGATCAGGCAGAATGAAGGCACTGGGTTATATTTGTTCTGTTGCTGGTAGAAGAAACATGAAACAATAGCCTCAAATCCTTCTTTTATCAAGGCAGATGTTGTGAGTGCTTTGGAGAGGGACAGTGCCTCCTTATCTATAGTTTTGTTAATATGTAGTAAATAAATGTACAGTTTCTGAAATTGAGCTTGAAAAAGAAATCGCCTTATCCAGTGAAGCGATTTGTCAGATACATGAGGTCTTTTTGCCACTAATCAGACAAAAACTGGGCCAAGGAAGGGCATATCTGTGAGTAGTCGAGTGCTCTCTTAACAGGGCTAAGTGCAAAATGAATGACTCCCAATGGAGCAATATAAACAACAAGCCCTGCCAAACCCCCAGACTTACAAGATCACAGTTGGTGTTCCTCATTTCAGCCTCTTCCACCCTTTACTCTTCATGAGCCTGAGAAGTGAGACTCTGCTATACCACATTAATGTATTTATTTTTATGCTTTTTACAGTCTTATGAAGAGCCATAAATGTATAGCTTTGTTTTAAACATGTCTTGCCCTGTGAAGAGAAAATTTTCAAAATGTGGTGCAAGCACTCAGCTGTTCAGTTGAAGTTCAGTACAGAGAACTTTTTTTCCTCACTAACTGTATTCCACTAAGTAGATCAGACACCACACTGGCATTCTTAGCAAAGGATTTTTCGCCGAGTAAGACAAGAGCTGGCAGCAATCAGATACCATCACAGCAAGCATATATACATCAAGTTCCAGTACAACAGTTTCACGTCAGGACACCACAAACTCCTGACATTTCTTTTCTGAAGGCAAATTTCACTGGTCATCCATTGATGGATGTTACATGCTAGCAAAGCTGTAAAAATGGAACCAATTGCCAAAGAACATATTTTAAAAAAGAAACAACAAAATGGTTCTGTCCGTTCCTGATGAACAACATTGTCTACAGAAGAGAGGATCTCTCTGATTTGGGGAGACAAAAATTTTGGGAGTAGACGTTTCTCAAGCCCCATAAGGAAGGAAATACAATAATTAGCAGATTAATAGTATGTTCACACTATAGGCTGAAGCTTTAAACAACCTAGCGCAGATTCTGGAAGTGCTATAGCTAAGGCAGAGATGCACACGCATTGTCCGTTCTCAGTAAAGTAAATTAAAGATAGCTCAGACATCGCTTCACAAGGGGGTTCCCAAATTAGCTTGCTCCTCCATGCTACAAACCTGCATGCAGAGAAGTGTTTCACTACTTTGGTGGTGCTTGCTTATCATTTTAAGCAACCTATGTGCCATTGCTGATAAAGGCATCACAGTTTGAGATCAGCTACTCCATACTACCACTGTGAGACCGCAGAACAGAAACATGCTCTGGAAATGGACACAATGAAAGAAAGCACACCCTTCCCAACAAGCTTGTGACACTCCTCCCACAGATTCTATTAAACCCATGCTTGGGACTGCTGAAGAACTTGCAAAACAGATCCCAAAAATCCTCCTCCTGGCAGTATATTTGTCCTGTATTGTCTCCAGTAATGACAAAGACATGATGGTCAAAGTGAAGGCAGCAGAAGCTAGCACTTTCAAGGTCTTCCCTTCTAACTATAGCTTCTACCAAGTCAATACATAATTTCTGAGACAGTTATCATACGCTGAATATTGCTGATTAATCATCTAGCACACAAAGCAAATCGGTTCCCCTCTTAGCAGTGTTCAATCCTTCATTCCTAAATCACTTTAAAATTAAAATTAGGAATCTTTCGCTCTTTCTAGGCTCTGCCTTAACATCTATAAATAGCATGCTGAGGATACAATGCTGAGTCAGAGGAAGAAATATCACTCGCTGAGTAACTCACATCTCTCCTTACTCCAGTGTGAAGTCAAACCTAGCAAGTGATGGGGCCCACTGAAATGCACCATTTTTCACTGAACGCGCTTCACTCCTGGCTGGCTAGCACCCACGATTTGCAGAATACTTCTGGAAGGTGACAGGTCTTGGCCAGATAGATATTACCACCTCGTTTCTCCTCCTCCTCTTCCTTTGTCCTCAAATGTATTTGTAGCTTCCACTGTTTGTGACTTAGGACACACTATGTTATTCTTTGCGTCAAATAGCTAGTATGCTGCTGCCACAAGCCATTTAGTATTTTGATAAGGAAATTAAGGTTTTAGAGGACTGGAATCAGAAAACAGAAAAAATAGTGTGAATATAGTCCTCCAAGTGTTTTTTACTTGCTAATCTGACTCGCTGATCTGTTGCAGGGTGACGACCATGTACTGCATGATCTCTTGGGTCTGGATTGGAGCTATAGCCATCCAGTGGCTCCAAATCTTACTTGACATTTGCTAAAAATCACACCCAATCTGGAGCAACAGAGACAATATCGTTCAGCAAAGCTGAGCTCACAGATGGGCTGAAGGAACGGGTCTATACCACGTCCTAGGTGTAATCTCAATCACCCACGCTTGCCTAGAGTTGAACTGTATTTGTATCATGTGGCTCCAGGAAATGCTAAAGGAGAAATTGTGAGCCCACTCTATCCCTTTGCATGGAACTTTTTGCAGGAAGCAGAGCCCACAAACTGCGCTCTGTGTCTGGTCCTGCTGCCTTTATTAGTAGGACTAATAAGATACAATAGCTGATGTGAAAGCCCTTCCAAAAAGATCCCTCACCTTCCTATCTCAAAATGCATATAAACTGAATTCCTATGCAATTCGATGGCTACCTAGAACACAGTATGTATGGTGTACTAGGAAGTTAAACATATCTTACAGGCGACAGAGATGTGTGGAGCCAGGTCAGGGGGTGCACTATGCTTGATCCCAGCATCTAAAGTCAGAGGTAACATAGGAAATCTGGAGTTTTGCTGCTAGTTTCAACAAGGATTTGTGAACAAGTCACTTAAGCTGGAAAAAAAAGCCTTCTTATCCAGCATGTTCTTGGTAGAATGATGCCAGGTGTTTTTTATAAATATTGCAAAGAGGCAAACAAATAAGTAACACACTCAGTTTGAAATTATAGCCTCATGTTGAATGCAGAGTTGATACCAATCTAGTATGTGCTGGGAGTAGAAGAGGAAGAACCGGCATTAACTTGCTGTGCTCTGAGAACCACAGTCTGCCCCTTCCATTCCCACGGAACTTCCACCGAGGGTAACGGATAACTCTGAAATACTTCTGTATGCAAAGAACTGAAGTGAAGCTGGCCACAAAGGTGAGGACCGCTGCAGGCAGGCAACGCTCCCCGCATGTGTCCGGGAGCACCGTCGCTGTTTTCCCACCGATTCGGTGTAGTCTATCCCCCTCTGCCGGCCACCCACCAGCCATCCGGCTCCGGGAGCCCTGCAAAGTGCCAAAACAACCCCAAACCGGTGGTAAGAAAGAGGCTGATGATAGCAACCGACAGGCTGAAAACAAAAAGGACCAGTTAATACAGGATCACGTCGCAGGGTCAAGGAGAGACTTTCATCAGGGTCTTCGAGCAACTGCGGCTTGGGTTTGCGATTCAAGATAATATCAAACCCGCGTACTTCAAAGTGAGCGCTACCCTGGTGTAGCTGGGGGAGCAGATCTGATAGTTATGTTTCATAATAGCATGTGCTGTTATCCATATTTTAATAACAACACCTATGTGCAGCCACATCTGGCTGGTATCACAGCCATATTTCTGCATGCAGTTATTAAAAGTGGATAGTTTCCTAGAAAGCGTGGAATATTGGAAACATTGATAACAAACACAAATGTAACTGAACTGGTGTATTTCTACCCTAATATTGCAATAGCTCAATCTCTGTACTGCTTCTTTATATCATTGTAACTGTATTCATGCCTAGAAACTTCCGTTGCTCAAACTATTACTGAGTTAGAGCAATCCCATTTCCTAGTACAGGAAAGGATTTAGGAAGCAAAATGTAAAGAAGAAATGTATACTCCTGGATCACCTTACAAGAGTTATGCCTTGCACAATCACAGCACTGCACCACAAAGAAAGGACACAGAAGGAACGTTGCAAGAGAAATGCTTGCAGCAGGAAAAAATATGATGTCTGGGTAAACGAATATAAAACTGCCTATCACAGCTGACAAAGATAAACACAGTGAAGATGTAGAATTGTCATAGCATGATGATCTAAGATTACAAGCAAAGTTTGAAAGGAGTGGTAACATCTTATTAGACAAATCAGTGTACCTAAGAAAAGCAGGCAAGCATTTAATCTCAAGACAAAAATTGAAACAAATCCAACGTATGCTGTCAAGCTGGAGTACAAACTCCCGTCTGTGGAGTTTTCTTCCCAATTTTGGTGTCCAATTCTACTACTCATCTAAGTTTCTTCACTTGATCTATTCGACAGCAAAAAATACAGTGCATTGGGGAAACACAAAGAGATGCTTTGAAGTCTTAAGTCAAGCCTATGAAGATGTACAAGAAAAGGCAAATATCACCCCCTCTGGGAGTAGCTTAGAAATGTTCTCTTACTACCAGTGTCTTTCTCTCTGGCAGAATTAACTCTGTTCTTGTTAATGGAATAATTTGTCAGATGCATGCATACATTATCCTGTAAATGAATGAACAAGATGCAGGGTTAGAAAGGTATTAGCCTCCTCCCTTCTTCTCTACATGATCCTGGTCACACTGCCTAATGTACAAAGCATCTTAATTAAGCACAGAAGATTTAATGGCACTAAATATGATCAGCCCTATACTGATCCCATTACTCTAAAGAACCCAATAAATGAGGCTCAACAGTTTCAATTTCACTTCACCGCAATCTCATCAGCATTCCAATTCCATCACTTCTGAGAAATCAGCAGTTTCAATGGAAGATAACCCTCTTTCTCAGTCAGGCCCCATTCTACAACCACTTATTAGTAGAGCCAATTCTGTGTTGGAATGATCCAGAACTGCATACCAGAACCTTTTCCAGCCATCAGCTAAGCCACGACGTCTTTCCATAAAGAAGTAAAACAAAATATCTTTGCATTTAGGACCTTTTTGCCTTCCAAGATTTCTTTTTCTTATAACTATCTTTTTTTTCACAATAATGCTTCATGAAAAATAGTACCAGAATAATACAGAAAGTTAATTAGGTATGTATTTATAGAAGTACTAACTGTGCCAAAACTTGTATGCAGCACTGATCTGGATAATATAACACATGCTGTATTCTACTACAGAATCTGCTCAAGTATTTCCTGCATAACTTTATTTATGGCACTCAGATACTACAAAGATGAATTACTAGTATTTATGAAGTGCCTAGAGATTCTCAAGAGAAAGATGCTTTGGACAGTTGAACCATTATGATTTCTCTGTATCTTTGGTTGCTATGTATTGAACTGTCATTAACTTCTGCTAATAGGCTTATTTACTTACCAAGCTATCATGCGAAAGGTCAGAGGATGTGAAGTAGCAAAGTGTGTAAGGCCCTCATTATAGACAAATATCCTTGGAGGGTCACAGGATGTCACCAGCACACAAATCCTCAGATCAAACTTAAATCTACCAATAATAAAAGGCTGGGAAGGAGAACACGAAGCCGATTTGCTCCTAAACTTGCTTGAAACACATGAACAACACTGGTAACTCATTAATTGCTCTAGCAAAGGTGACAAGCCTAGCTGATGTCCCTACTGAACTCTTTTCTATGCCAGATATGCTTCTACCATAGTCTAGCCTGGTGGTGAGCTGGGAAAGACGCTGTAAATGTCTCTTACTGGGATGTATGTCCCTAGCACTGATCAAACTAGAGCTTGGGTCTGCACTACAGCAAGTGTTCGCGGGTTCTCCACTTAATTTAAAGCCATAGCTGGTCTTTGCACTGCTCAGCAAGTGTTTGAAGTTCGCTTCAAGCATGAACATTTGAAGGAATGAAACATTAACAACAGAAAAGAAGCCTCTGCGTCAGTCCACCCTATCTCCTGCTCAAGAGGATCTGATTTCCTACTTTCTTTTTCTCCAAGCCAGATGCTCCATGTGTCCTCCCTTCCTTCTTATTATTTTTTCCAGACGTTCATAGACTTTCATTCTTTCCTTGGAACATTCCCTAAAAAATAACAATGAGTTCAATGCAAAGTCAAACAAATGTAGCCCATAAAATAAAGTGTGTCCAAAGGTCAACAATAAACCAAAGCAAATTAAGGTTTTGCTCCTCAAATTATTGGAAGTCCAAATAACTAGAAGCTTACTGAAGTTTTTATATTAGACTTCATTAGGGGCATGACTTAAAAGTGTCAATCAAAACCACTTTGGCGAGACACTTGTTTGGAACAGGACGATAGAGCTTAATGGGACTCATGAAAAATGAGTATCTTTTAAGTGCTCAGTCACTGATGAGGGATATAGTTTTCCTTGTTCAACTCATCTATCCTGAATGCCCTGAATTCTTGTCAAGGTGATTCTGTCTCAAAATATTAGAAGCCATTTCTGAACAAGAGTTTACAGAATAACATGTAAAGTAGACATTTTTCTTTTGACAGCGATGAATTCTTTTGACAGTGATGAATCTGAAGAAAATGACCAGTGAATGCTATTTATGGCTGACTGACCACATCAAGGCAAGGCTAAACTGGATATTAAAACACCAGCTCAGTGACAAAGCAGCAATCCTGAAACATGGAATGGAGGGATTACCCTTGAGATGTAGAGCTGGCAGATCATATCCTGTCCAGGTTTTATGTCCTTCTCAGATTTGGTGATGAAGGAGCCTCTGCCCTGACAGCCAGAGTCCAGTTTACAGGTATAAGCCTTGTGTTTCCTTGATCAGCTACTGGGCTACAAATTGTCCTAACTATGAGGAGGGAAATGGAACAGAGGGACACTACAAAAGTTATGAAATAATTGCTTTAAAGCTGCTTTCTAATGCAGATTTTCTAGGCCTAGGTTTTCAAACTATTGCAAGAATTTTGCAAAAGTGTAACTTTAACAGCAAATAGGATTGTAAGAATATTGTAAGATTAAAGAATCAGGACTACTTTCCTTCAGTCCTCTGCACTTAAAAAAGGTTTTAAGTGACAACTACTTATTTTTTCTGATTTCTTTTCTGGCACTAATTTCAAACAGAGAAAACTATTTTCTTTTCTCTAGCCCAGCATGTTAATCTTTGCCTAGTATTCAGGAGAGGCTTCTAATATGCTGGAAGTTAGCCCCTTCTGACATGCAAATAACAGAATTTAAATCTGATAGCCAAAAAATAATTGTGCCAAGAAGAAAGTTAGGCTTTAAGAAGGGCTTACTCTGCAGGAAGACACTGAGAAAGAAGTTGAATTCTTTTGGGAAGAGCTTTACCACCCTGCTCATGTTCCTAGCCAGCAAATACTTCCTACAGATCTCACTCCTTCCAGGGAAGTGGCTAATTTTCTGTGGAAAGAAGTCCAGGGGGAAAAAAGCGCCATAAGCAAATATTTTGATCTTCACCTTTTTGATTGCAAAAAAACAATAAAGGGATCATCATATGCATATAGCCTAACCAACTCACACTCATAAGCACTTGATTATTTTTCATTTCCATTAACCGACCTGCTGAGACGGTACAGTCTGTCCAGCACGCTGTTCACTCCTCATTATCTCTTGCTCCCCAAAAGCCATACCCGTGAGCAGCTCCATGCACTGCATTGCAGAGCAGAAGCAGTTTCAAGAGAATGACGATTCGTAATTTCAAACTCTCTGGACTCAGAGGGAGATGTAGAATTGCCATTCAATCAGACCTCGGCAACCAATCAAGGTGGATTGCTTTTCCTCACAGTGGATGTGTTATTTACAAACTGTCTGCTTTAGATGATAATCTGGGCAATTAGCCATAAATGACTACCAAACAAACTGATGATTTCTTACTGTTTCAGAAGCTTCATACTAGCTAGCAATAACTGCTAGAACAAACAGTTCCATTGATACTTCTGATGAGTGGTGAAAAACAAAGATTCCTGAAATACAACTCTGAATAATGCTTTATTTGAATTGGGAACGGAGCCATGTACAGTGCTTCTTCATGTTCTTCTTTCAAGGCACAAATCCAGAAAATACTGGCAAGAGCTCACAGACATATTAAGTTTTGACTTCTTGCCTAACTTCAGTCATTATGAGAGAAATATGTGTGTAATGATCACAAGCTAGTACTTCAGAAAGATTAAACATTAGGGATAGTACACACTCGCAAAGAGCAAGTGTTAGAACAACGGGGGACTCTGGGGCCAATAAAGAAATACTCTGACTAATGGCTGGCAGCACACGGCTGAAGTCAACCGCATCAACGGGGGAATTCCGAGACAGGCTGCCAAACTTTCTGCAAAACAAGATGCACGGACACTAAAGCTTGTAATTTCTAACAATTCAAGTGATATGTTAAAATAACGCAGTGACCCCTGTGCAAATGTAAATTTACTAGTCCTTTAGGAATCGACTACACCACAATTATTCCGGCTTCCCCATCCAAAAGACGACAGAAACGCTTCCCCAGCGCTCCATCCTTGTGCCAGGGGCAGGCTCTACAACCCAACTGACCCATCTACGGCTACAGCGCAACTTTTGAGGCACTTTTTTCCCCAGGTTTCATCCCTGCACTTGTCACACAGGACTCGGCATTAATTCAACGCCAGCGGGAGACTGCCCAGGCAGAAGCTACTGCCAGGAGCGCCCTCACAGGGACCGCCATCCCCCAGGACCGCCCTCAGCAGGCCCCGAGGCACCGCTGTGCTTGCAGCAAGGGGAGCTCCCACGCCGCGGCACCGGGGCGCGCCCCCCCCCGGCCTNAGGTAAAGGGCCGGGGCGCGGCCCGCACCGGCCGGGCCGCCGAGGGGAGCAGGCCCCCGCCCTTTCCCGCCTTCTCATTGGGCAAAACGACCCGCATAACACCCCCGTTCCGCCCCGCCCCTTTATTAACATATTGCCGTTCCATTGGGCCAAGCGTCCAGTGGGGTCTCTGATTGGATAAAAAGAGTAAGAGGAGGGGGAGGTGTTGTTACGGCAACGAGAGGACGCGCTGGCGTCACGGGCGTGCGCCGGAGCTGCCCATGCGCATTCCAGCGCTCCAGGCCTCCTTTCCCGCCCCCAAGCAAACGGCCGCTAGCGGCCCCGCCTCGTCAAGGGAGGCGTGGCTTCATTTGAACGGCCACAGCCAATCACAGCTGTGAGGGCCGGGGTGATTTGAATATTCACGAGGGGCGCCAAGGCTGCGCAGGGGATTCTGGGGGGTGGCGGGAGGTGTTGTCTGAGGAGGGGCTCTGTGAGGGAGGGGAGATTTTCCTGACAGGATTTGTCCCCTCCTCGCGGCCCGGCGGGATCCTGCGGTACGAAACCGGTGTCCACCTCAGAGCCCGGCTCCCCTTCGCTCTGCGGCCTTCGTGCGGAGGGCTGGCAGCGGGGGGCGCTGCCGTGGGGCCACTGTGGCATATCATTTTGGGGGGCTGAGGGAAGGGAGGCGAGGGGGTGCGAGGGGCCGCAACAGCTTCAGGTGACACAACATAGCGAAGTCCTTGACAGAGCCAAATGTTGATCCCTCAGCAGCAATGGGCGTACAGGATATTCCCATCAAGAGTTTATTTGTGGGGCAACAAACCTCCTCATGAGACCCGGTGTACCTGGTTGTCTGGATGGGGTTTCAGGACTCGGTTTTAAACAGCTGAAAGTTTGGAGATCGGTCTGCACTGGCTCTGTCCGTGCTACCCTAACTCTGGGCTAATGGTAGTGCACAGATTCTAGGGCAACCTTGTCTTAAATCTTTAAAACGGCACAAAAATAATCCTAAATAAATAATAACGAAACAAAATTACCAGCTTTGGGAAGCTGAAATTAGACTCTGAAGTCTGTTGGTGCTGCTGACACAATGGGTAACACCATTTACATCCAGAATTTGCAACAGTTGTATGAATTCAGTTCCTGCTGCCATGGAAACAGACTGAGATGGCTAAAAATGGAGCAGGTTGTTCTAAGCTAATTGTTCGACACACACAAAAAAGCTTCGATTCCATTTTCTTTTTTTTTTTTTTTTTGTGATACTGATTCCTTTAAACTAACCTGCTCCATTTCCATGGCAGCCAGCAGCAGATTTACTAGAATTCATTTAAAATTTTACAATCCTGATATGTGTCATAAGGTTGAGTTTTCCAACATTTTCTATAGAATTAAAGATCCAGCGAGCTCCTCAGATTTATTTGAGCAATCTGTAGCATACTCAATACGACGCATCCAAGTGATATATAGGTATATATAGTTTCTACATTAAAGCAGCTTATTTTTCTCTTCTGCTGCTTGTAAACACAAGGATTGGAGCCTTTACTGGGACTAAAGAAATTTTCATTCAGGATCCCACGGTGATGCATCTAGTCTATCTTCTGCCTCTTGTTGGGCCACGTGTTTTAGGATAAAGCGCAAGAATCTCATGTTTAGGGATTGTCTTAGAAAAGGTCACTGAGAAATATGATTTAATATCTCTTTCAAAGTTAATGTCTCTTCCAAAATATGTGTTCGAATTGTAACTCTGAGTATTCTTATAGGATTTCTCCCTTTAAGAGCAGAGGGGCGTTCTAGTAGGTAGCTTGCAAGAAAGCTTGCATGTCCCTGTTTTGCCTGATTTGTTAAAAAACCCACCGATGCAAAGCAACAATAACATCTCAGGGCACACTTTCCAGGTATAGTTCTGAAAGGTCAGAATACAGGTTGTTAAAATTATCTTATACTAACAGAGAAGGAACTTCCTGAAGATGTAAAAAGCACTGATCTGCCTAAAAAAAAATACTGGTGTTCTCTGTTTCATATAATGAAGAGCCCCTCTTCCAAACCTTTCCCACATTTTGGATCAGACCTATCCTAACAATAGCCCTCTTTAAGGAAGGATTGTCAAGTCTAATGACTCCATTAAGGCAAGCGTGGGTTCATACTGCTAGAACCAAGTAATAATTCTTAGGAATTAAAAATCCATATGGCTCTCTCAGCTGTACTACATAACATGTGCGGCAGCTGCTCTCAAAAATATTATAACTGTTATTAAAAAAGGAATTAAGTATACTGTATGGCTTACGAAACTGCAACTTATTATTAAATAGAAACCAATTTAGTGTAAAACATGTTCAGAATCTTCAGGCTGACCATCTTTTTTTGTCTTTTTCATTGTCACTATTTGTTTCTGGTTGCATTTAGATGCCGTAATCATGACCAAGGCCCCACAGGAATACACATTATAAAAGCGCATGCAATATTCTAGTCTCATCCTGTTACTGGGGAAGGGAAGCAGGCAGGGGACGAGGCGTACAGATGTAAGTGCCTCAGGGCTTGAGTTATCAACTCACTCTCGAAGCAGCTGCTCCCACTGGCAAATCTCTTATGGATCAGTAAAGGAGAAGTACAGCCTGATGAACCCCACCAGGTTTTTCAGGCTGGGAAAACCATTGGGAAGGGTTAAAAACTCCCTGGAGTCTGAAGGGCATCAATCCCTTTTGGCAGCCATCCATTTTTTCTCCATCCTGGCTCACTTCTTGTGCTGTTCAGCCTTTCTCAAAATGAATGTTAAATCTGGCGAGGGAAAGAGGGATTATGCCACAAATTTTCTGAGTGACTTTGGCCAAATTCCTTCATGTCTGCATAACTGTTTCCCTGTCTGTAACGCAGGGGTAATATTTAATTATGTTATGTAAAGCGCAAGTCTCATAAGGCCTGCTTCTTCAGTGCTTGTCATGTGAGGATGTAATGTGAAAGGAGCTATATTTAAAGTAATTAATTTAGGGTCTGTGTTGATGGCTTTGCTGTATTTTAGAATCTCAGTGCCAGACTAGTAATTATATAAGACTATAAGCCCTGGGCACTCTGAAGCTAGTAGAAGCTTTGTCACCAATGCCATATTTTATTTATATTACATGGTAAGCCAGGATGCAAGCCTCCATTTAAGCCTAAACTGACCTTCCATACAAATTTTAATGAGCACTGGCGCTTCGGAGGGCAGAGAGTCCACACGATCTCTTAAACAGGGCCCCGTGCAGTCTTGTCTGCTTTGTGAGTGGGATGGGCACGAGCATGGCTGTGCCAATCATAATATATTCCATAATATCATATAGCCAACGGAGAATGGACGAGTGAGCTCAAGTTCCTTCCTAGAAGGCTTTAGTGTTGTATACAGCAGGGTGCTGTGATCTGAGCAGGCAGCTGAGCTACAGATACTTGGGGGATGACTAAGTGCAGGTCAGGGGGCTTACTTTGTAGTACCCCCATTTCTGGCCAGAACCAGTGAACTACAGAAACATTGCTATTTGGATCAGGACGTGGTGTCAAATTTTCCCTGAAGGTAGTTTGGACTGGCTAGGAAGGTTAAAAAAATACATCTTGAAAAGGAGAGTCCTCTTTGACTAACAGCAAGAGGCAGTCTATGCAGTAGCACTGCGCTAGCTGTACCACTTAAATTGTGATCAAAACCTAACAAAACCCTCTACTTGCCGAGATTTACTGCTTCACAGACCAACGGAGCGAAATGTAAACTGCAATACATCCGTCTTTATTCCACAAGCATCCCTGGTTCTGTTATTCCCCTCGCCAGTCCCCCGGATGAATAGCCCTTTCCCCTCGCCACGCTGAATAGGCCAGGTGACTCCAAAACCGGCCACCCAGCAGATGCTTCCGCAGTACCAACTGTTCTGAATCCCCCACCCCATCTCCAGCTTTTTTTTTTCCCCTCCTTCCCCCGTGTCCTACCAATCTAGGCTGCCTGGCACATGCTGCAAGCTGCAGTCCCACTGGAGTGATATTGTGATGGAAATGAGGGAGGGGATGCAGGCAGAACTGCATAGATTTACAGCACTCTAAGGGTTTCCATTAAAATCCTTGACAACTTGTTATTTATGAGTAGACCAACAGCTCTTCTAATATCCAGGGCCTAGACCCCATTCACTTCAATAATGCTGGTTTGGAATAAATGAGCCAGAGGATGGAAACCAGTTCTGTTAGTATAATGGAGGAGGCTAATAGCTGTTTAGAGAAAACAACTGATGTAATTCTGGGACCCAATCCTTTCACCAACAAAACAATAAAGGTTCGATTCTTCAGTGCATTTCACGTAGTGATTTAATTCAGTACAAAGAGGGTGATAAATAGCAGCGTTTGGGTTTCGTGCCGTTATATACCCACTAAACACTCTCTATTTGTACTAGTGCACTAGAGATAAAGGGACTCATTGACTCCTGTGCAAGCAAGAATAGGTCAGTCTGGATCTCCACAGCAGAACAAAGATAAACAATGTGTCCTTACAAAATAATACAAGCGACAAAAAACCCCCTCTGCATAAGTGTAATACCTTCATTTTTCAGTCTCACAGGGGCCTGTGAGCGTTTCCTTCCCCAGATTTTTCTGAGCTGCCCCACCTAAACCGGTGTGGCAGTCTGTCTAAGCGCCATTTGAGAACACTTTTTTCCACCATTCCCTTCTCTGCTCTCTTCCCCTTCCCATCATTGACATGCCAAATACAGAAGCACCTCCACTTACAAGCAAGGACTTCCTGATGACTGATCCCTGAAATAAGGACTTCGACGATCAAAACACTTTAAACCCTAGATGTGCATTACGCTGCTGTAAAGAATTATCGATCTCTTCTTCTGTGTCTTAAAATCAAACTGACAAGTTGATTACCGAGTATAACCACTCAATTGCTGGCTTGTACACAGCTTTCCTTTTCCTCCTTTGTTCACCTGCATCTTGTCTATTTACATTCCTTTTGTCAGGAATCTTTTAATTTCCTTTCAGCTTCCTCTGCTCTCCACAGGAGCCTCATTAAGGTGAAGCGAAGAGAAGCAGCAGCAGCACTCCCAGGCTGCGTTCTGCGGCGTGAAAGGCAGCGCTGCCAGGTGGACCTTGCTCCTGCCTCCCCTTTGTCCACACCCCGAACCTCAGCACTGTGTTTTTGGAGGAGATTGACAATGCTGAAGGTCCAAATTGTTCTGCAGGAAGAGGGAAGAACGCATGGATAGATGAAGAGGAACCAGGAGGAGAACGGGTGGAGGAAAGAGGCTGTTAAAGTGAGGAAGGGGACTGTGGCTGTACGATTGGGAATCGCTTTCTGAAAGAAGCTGAGCCACCAGTCCGTTATTTCAGCCACCTTACCAATACTCTGACTTTCAGGGCGAAATAGTTTGGGAATCTGGAATCTGTAGCCGTCTCCCTTGTGGCCAGTCTCTTTTTTCTGCACCAAAAATAACTTCTCCCAGGCAAAACAGTGTTCTTTCCTATGAAACAAACTGACATCAGTCGGTATGTGATGCCCTCTGTGACCATAGTTAGCTGTGTGTCTTTGCAGCTGAGAGATGTTATCATCTGGTTTGCGTTTTACACATACAGAAACATACCTGTTAATGGGAAAGTGATGTGCTACGGACAGGGACAGATATATTCAAAATATACTCTGTGTGAATGGGAGAGAAAGCCCAAGGAAGAACCAACTTATTGGAAAAGGAAGGCAAAGGGTCTGACAAAAATGAGGGAGAAGCAAAAGGACCAAGCAGAGGGAGAAGAGTTCTCTGAGGCTGAGCGGTGTTGCCTGGACGAGGGAACAGAAAATGCTACGCTGCATCGGAGCAGTGATCGCTCACGGAAAGCAAACTGGGCCAGTTCGTAAGCTGGACTGAACCAACGAGCCCTGTAAAGGTTTAAAAAGATACATATTCACAGAGATTTGGCCCACAAAGTGGGACTTCTTCCTTTTAGATACATTTCTAATGAATGTCCATTCAGATGCTGCATGAGTTTGGGTACAAATTGTGCCAAACCCCTACGGTCCCTTTTGAAAATTTATTTCAAGGTCCTTATCCAATACATATCAATGTAATATTGGATCTCATCCAAAGTGTAACTGTATCTAATTATCAGCCATTTGAGCTACTTCTGTATTAAACCATAAAATTGAGATAGGATTGAAACCTCTTATGATTCCAAAGGCTAAATGCAGCAGTAACATAAATAATGCTGTAAATTACAAGCAAAATGAAAACTTGGTCAGAAAATATATGATGTAATTTGTGCTTAGGGGTAAATTGGTCCCTGGCTGCCCAGGATAGGGAAGGTATGACCTGCATCAGGCCGAAGTATATGGCTGGGAGTCTGAATCTGTGTCATTATTACAGGAAAAAAAATGACATACCTTAAAATACTTCAAAAAGCCAGCATCCTCATGAGATTTATTGCAGTCTGACCCCCTCTGCCGGTCACCCTCTTGCTGCCTGTGTCCCAGGGCCGGCACCTCAACATAGGCACCAAAATTTGTAGAAATGATAGGAGCAGGCAAGTGGAAAATGGCAGGTACCAGTGTAAAAGGGATGGAGAGGCAATTTGGGGGCACCGACACTTGGCACTGGTAGCTCAAGGACAGAGATATGTTGTGACATAGCTCTAACCCCAGGTGACTGGGTTTGGGTTTAGGATATGAGCCGCTAAAGCCAGTACTAGCCAGTGTAGAAAGGAAAGAGGTCCGATAACCGGCATTTGGGTGAACTACCAGGGTTTTAATACAAATTGCTTTTCTGTCTCTCCACGTTTGATCTGCTTCTGTCAAGATGCAAAGCAGTAGAAGAAGAAAAATGTAATTTAGAATGAGGATGTACAGGAAAAGGTCGGAGGATAAAAGCATTTTCTTGAAAAACAATGGGACTTTTCCTGAGGAAACAAGTGTTCAGCTAAAAATGAGCCTCATTTTGATGGAATGTTCGATTGTCAAAATTGGGATAAAGCTATGGCCAGGCATGTTGAGATACACTACAGTAATCAATAATGTCAAAGCATGTACAATACCAAGTATTCTTTAAATAATATTTTATCACGCTGAGTGAGGAGGTTTTCAGTTTTTTCTCCTAGCCTAGGGAAAAAAGGTGTTGGACATTCCTAGGACACAGAAGAAATTCAGCCAGCTCTAGGTTTTTAGATCAGCACTACTGGGAACAGATATAAACAAATAGATCCCATACAGCTCATTTTACTTTCCTGATTTGTTCTTGTTATCCCATACTATCCTTTGGCCAAGCCAAGCCGCTCTCCATCATTTATCAGCAGTCCTGGTCAGCAGGGGAGGTCCTGGATGACTGGAAATTAGCAAATGTGACGCCTGTCTACAAGAAGGGCCGGAAGGAGGATCTGGGGAACTACAGGCCAGTCAGCCTGACCTCGGTGCCGGGGAAGATCATGGAGCGGCTCATCTTGAGTGAGCTCACCGGGCAGGTGCAAGACAACCAGGGGATCAGGCCCAGCCAGCATGGCTTCATGAAAGGCAGGTCCTGCCTGACCAACCTGATCTCCTTCTATGACCAGGTGACCTGCCTGGTAGATGAGGGCAAGGCTGTGGATGTTGTCTACCTGGACTTTAGTAAGGCCTTTGACACGGTCTCCCACGGCATTCTCCTGGAGAAGTTGGCAGCTCACGGCTTGGATGGGCATACTCTTTGCTGGGTAAGAAACTGGCTGGATGGCCAAGCCCAGAGAGTGGTGGTGAACGGAGTTAAATCCAGTTGGCGGCTGGTCACGAGCGGTGTTCCCCAGGGCTCGGTTCTGGGGCCGGTTTTGTTCAATGTTTTCATCAATGATCTGGATGAGGGGATTGAGTGC
>WAAD01012651.1:38754-51390 GCA_013389945.1 Fregata magnificens | reverse complement strand
GTGTCCAGAGAAGGGCAACAAGGCTGGTGAAGGGACTAGAAAACAAGTCTTATGAGGAGCGGCTGAGAGAACTGGGGCTGTTTAGTTTGGAGAAGAGGAGGCTGAGGGGAGACCTTATTGCTCTCTACAACTACCTGAAAGGAGGCTGTAGTGAAGCGGGTGTTGGTCTCTTCTCCCAAGAAACTAGCAATCGGACGAGAGGAAATGGCCTCAAGTTGCGTCAGGGGAGGTTTAGATTGGACATCAGGAAGAATTTATTTACTGAAAGAGTGGTTAGGCATTGGAACAGGCTGCCCAGAGAGGTGGTGGAGTCGTCAACCCTGGAGGCGTTCAAAAAAGGTATAGATGTGGCACTCCAGGGCCTAGTTTACAAGTCATGGTGGTGTTAGTTGACGGTTGGACTTGATGATCTTAAGAGGTCTTTTCCAACCTTAGTGATTCTATGATTCTATGATATATTCCCATGCTGTGAGGAGCCACTGAGGATCAACCAGTTCAATATGTGCTCTCTGTTAAACAGAAACAGTCTCACCACCCGTAGGGATACCACATTGCATGCTAAAAGTTATTCAGAGACGTGCTTCAGTACTTTGTTAAGACAGAAGCTTCAGCAAGTAATCGAAAGCCTGCAAACAGCTCCCTTAAGACCCCATCAATTCCTCCAATTTATTTAAGAATGAACAGACATAGAGATCTTTTTCAGAGATTTTCTCCATATAGCTTTTATTTTTGTTTGCTGTTATCTTCTTTTACAAGTTTTTAAAATAATGCTTACCAGTATAGTACATCTCAAGACAGAAATACTCTATTTAAACCTAGATTCATATAAAGTTTGTGTAGAAGCAAAACAGAAAAACATTTTGAAGTCTTTGTTACTCTAAATATTCTTAAAACTCTATGTAAACTTCTTAGGATTTTCTATTGCTTCAGATATTCAGCAGGAAACACAGTCTAATACAGCTGGATAATAAACCTTTCCCCATTTGTGTCTGCATGGAAAAAAGAGCTGTTAATCATAAATTGAAAATCCTGAAGCAGAAATAAAAATAGTAACTGGATAATCTATGCACAAAGCATTGTAATATCCCAAGGCACTTAGTTTTGAATCACAATGTTTTAGTTTGAGAACAGGCTCTTCTTGTTAAATCAAGAAGGTTTAGAAACATAAAAGAGAAATAATCCAAATTCATAATTTCCTTTAAATGAGGATGCCCAGTTTCTGACTGAGACACCATTTATCCTCTGTGCTGCCAAGACAACTCAGCTACTGCTCTCCTGTGGGCTCCATGCCATACCAACCTTCCCTGTTTCAGAAATTTCAGGTTTTCCTCATCGTGAGATGGATGGAGAAAACAGTGCATGTGCCTCACCCTAGAAAAAGCCCTGCCGCCTACTTTGCTGGAAGGAGGGCCCTAGACCTTCAGATCTGCAAACAGATATTTGGTCTCTGTATAAATATGTCTCTTTCACTTGCTTTACGACTGGTGGTGAAAGAAGCGATGTATTTTTATTGAGACTTTTTTACTTATTAATAATTAATTCTGCATTCCAGAAGCTGAGCAGGACTGAAGGTGTGATCCTAAAAGACTATAAAATGTCTCTGGTCTTTGGTTAGCAATCACAGTGCTATATTGAAGAATAAACCCATTATAATAGAGATGTATCAGCCAAGTACAGAAAACTGCTGTACTACATCCCATCACTTGGATCCCTAGCTGGACTAATAGTTACATGGCCAAACCTGTTCTAAGGAACTGGTACCACATTCAACTAAATTACTAATTATAGGATTTGTAACTCATTTAACAAGCATATATACTTGATCCAAGACAGAGGACTTAAGTTTGATGATGGTGATTCAGTTTCAGGATGTGGATGTCTGACCCGATTTCTGTGTTGGTCATGTGCTGCATGGAACAGAAAGCTCAGAATTACAGTACTAGTGGCATGGTCAGTCTTGTCTGGGTGATCTTACTAGCATGAATCAAGCCTATACAGTGATTTTGGTCTATTCTATACTGCGGCCTCTGCCACCTATTCTACAGAGCGGATACGAATTCAGAATTATTCCAGGCCGTGACAAAAAATATGGTCGTCAAACACCTGCTTATTGGACTTTTCAAAGGTCTCACTGCAGACTGGGCACTCCAGGAGATGGCTCTGCACATGGGCCTCATACTGACTTGTTTCAATAACTTCAGGAAATACTTCATCGCACATGGGGCATTTCCTTATAGAAGCCTGAAGTACAAAGCAAATGCAAATAAAGTCAGTTTAAAAATTATATTCAAAGAGAAGAAACAGAAAAGTTTAGTAGTCAGATATTATCACTTTTGGACAAGTCTTTCTGACTTCTAACACTCTCAAGTTTTCAGATGTCTCCAGGCTTCTCTAAATAGCACTTAAAAGTCAAGAGCTTCCGAGAGGTACACTAACTTTCCATCCTACATAGCATGTGTCCACGTCTCCAATATGAAATAAGGTATTTAGCAGCTGCATGCTGCTCATTCTGACAATAGATGCTGCCAAGAGCTGGTCCTTAAAGATTAAGGTCAACAGAGTTTCCTTTTTCTTCCTTAACACCAACAACTGTTATTAATTCTACACGTTAAGCACATGTGGCTCCATTTTGTTGTCTGCTATCTTACCAGGACTAAAACAGTATGTAGACAATTGGCTACAGAGCTGAACTTGGAGGTTTTTATTTCAAATCACTAACTCGTGTCCATAAACCACTAATTCATGTCCAGTCGTGTCCACTTTACTTACTATGTCTGCAGCTCCTGCCCCCAGGTTTGCTCCTGCAACTGGAAAAAGAAGTCGTTTCAGCCACAACAAAATTATTAACAATGTAATGTGCTGATAACTAGTAATTCTTGAAACATGAGGATGTGGCTCTGGATCTAAACCTCTGTATTTAGGACTATGGAAACTGGACATAAGCCACAGAACTAGCTGTCTCACAGCTGAATAAACTAGCTAATAGTTGTCTCTCTTGGCAGAAAAGGAACAGGCAGCTGATCACTAAGTCAACTCTTAACACCTGGTAGCACTTTGCAGCTGCCAAGTCATCACACACATGCAAAGCTGCACAGAGGTGCTGCTAATAATGTGTTTTCTACAGCACTCAATTTGAGAGGGAGGATAATTTGCTGAGACTCTAACTGCCATGTATTTGCGGTTTCAGACAGAATGCCAAGTAATCTCACCACAATATGGATTTCCAAACAGAAGGCCTCCTACTGGAGGAGCTGGAATTGGAGCTCGAGCTTGGGAAACAACAGAGAAGGAAGAAACCTCTCTAGTCTGTGAAAGATGCCTCAGGAGCCTGTCATTCTCTTCCCTTAGTTTCTGCAGAGGGACAGAAAGGCAGAATGAATTTCCAGAAGCTCAGGAGACCATTTCAGAGAAAAGTTATGCTTTGCACTAACATAGATCCTCTTACATCAGAATCAAAATTGCTCTGAACTTCTTTTAGGTAGCTCAGTGTTAGTCCTGCTTGACCAGATAGGAAAGTGAGGTGAGGAAGGGCAAGGATCTATTCTGTGGCCTGCTCAGGAAGGCAGACAAGATGATCACAATAGAGTAATATGCTTTAAAAAACAGAAGACTATCCTGAAGTCATGCAGAATAAGGAACAAAACTGAGCAGTCATTGCTTAGACTGGACAAAAAGGCTGTGTCCATTTAAACAAGTCAGTCCATTCATTTCAGTGGTATCAGAATTAAGCTAACATTAGGACTTTTTGAAAATCCCCATGCTATTATGGGTAATCCAGTCTATTCTGTGGTGGGGGAAAAAGGTGCCGATTTTTGGACCCTTCCTCTTAGGCTGTACAGTCGTGGCAGCAACAACATACTGTGAGTGTACGCATACAGTCATTTGTACGTGCCCGTAGGCAGCCTGGCAGCCTGACTTTAGGTGATGGTCCACGTGCAGGCACAATTAGTGGTCCGTTTGGTAGAAGGGTTAGTGGAACTGAACACTAGACCGAGAGATTAGTGTCATATTCAATACAGGAGAAAGGCGAGGGAGCTGGGCCAAGTTCTCACCTGATTTTCCTCATCAGCTTCATTCTTTTTTGCCTGCAGAATCTGAAACAAACGCTTCTGCTCCTCAAGTTCTTTCATTAAGTCACGGTTTTGTTGCTATGAAGGAAGAGGGTTACTTGGTAAATTGTGGGAAACTGGCAAATAAAATGATGACAGCTCCAAGCACTGGAGCTGTCATATACTAGCTGCCTCCTGCTGCATTTATTACCAACAAATAAACCTTCACTTTCTATGGGAGTCTTACCATTTCATAGTTTGTCACCTAGGATATCTCCATGTCACCACTCACGCTCTGTATTTTCATTGCAACATGCGAGATGGCACATGACCTCTGAAGGGGACATATGGCAGGTCAAACAAAGAGGGAGATTGAAGAAAAGGAACTCATACAGCTGAAAAATCCACCCTGGCAGGTGAGAGTTATCCAAGTCTGCCAGGTTTCCTGGTGCTGTGAGACTTGCATTGACGGTGGATAGCCAGCACATCCTTAGGAATTAATCTTGTAGCTGACTCTTGAATTAAATCAGTAAATTAGATAAGCTAGAGTACTTAGGGATTCTGCAGTCATTCTCAAAGTATCACTCTAAGAATCCTGAACATTTGGCATCACAGCGGAGGTAATCACATCATCTATTTTAAGCACCTGATTTTCAATGCCAAAGTCAGAGTACAGCTTCCAAAAGCTTCCCGAGTAGCACATACAGAGAGAGAAGCACCTTTAGAAGGTCACTCAGGGCGACAGGCTAAAGATGATGTGATGGCCTCAGCCATTGCCAATGATGGTTTCTTCAGTACAAAGAAATGCCACAGCATGCTGCACTTTTCTTTCATACCCTTCACATTCCTTCAAGGAGTGATTTCCAGTGCTGAGGTTTGTGGATTACGTCTAAAAGGTCTGCAGAAGTTACTGAAGAAAAGCAAGCCTTTTGTCCATAAACTTCAATTTGTTATACATATAGTCATCTGCAACATCACAGGGAAATTGTGATGGTTCTGCAAATTGAAAGAAGGTGGAAAACAGTGCTGGCAGTGACTCTCAGGCAGTGACTCCCCTGCACAGGTACCAGCAGGTTCCATATGATACAGCAGAGCTCTGTGCTCAGCGCTTCTGGGACCATCTCCCCAGCTGCACCCCCAGAAATGCCGGGCACCTGCTCATTCTGCAAACAGTGGGACAGACAAAGTGAGAGTTTGGCCTCCATCCCCTTCAAGTATTCCATGCAATGTTCAAGCTCCTTATTTTGCTCCTTCTGCACAGAAATCCCAGATTTTCACGAGTGGAGTTGCAAAGGGGTGACAGAGAAGGATGTGGGGCAGAGCACCAAACTGCAGAACAGAAACTTTGTATTGTTTACAGCTTATTTTGGTGCATTCTGAGCCTATTGCATCTATTTTTTTGATTATTAAATGCTACATTTGAGATATTAAAGATGAGAAAGAGACAAAAATGTCAACAGAGAGAAGACCAGCAAGGTTGTTGCCTCACACCAATTATTAGTGAGCTTCCTGTTGGAGCTAAAATTAACAGCTTGTAGTCCGGGCAGATTTAGGGTAACTTGTTTTATTTACCCGTAAGTCCCACTCCTGAAACAATTTTGCTTAGGTGCAACGATTTGCAATCAGCCAAATATCAATTCTGAATTCCCACTGATTTACTTTATGCCTTGAGCTGACTCAAGAGACCAGGACAGAGACTGAATTTTCCTGCTACAGAGAATCAGAATGACAATGTGTAGTTATACAGGCATTTCTTCCAAAACGAAAACCTATGCGTACACTATACAGATATATGTATACTATAAGAATCTGTCAGACGGTGCGTTCACAGAACCACCTATGAGGACACCCATGCCACCACGGACATTTGCTGTCACAAAATCCCCTAGATTCTCGTAAGATTGAGCGATATTTGTACCTGCTCACTGCCAAGGATGCCTCAGCCTCTCCGCCCTGGCTCCCCCAAGCACCGTGATACTCAGGCAAGGCTTTACCTGTTGAGTTCTAGTCATGCGTAACTGGCGATTCTCTTCCTTTAAACTTTCAAGCTGCTCTGTCTTGTCATGGTCCGTCTGAGATAGGCTTTCCACTTCTTTCTCATAATTCAACACTTGAGACTAGAAGAAAGAAAGGTGCGCAGAAAGTGAAAATCGAACAGCTCTGAGTGAGGAGCAGAGGCACCTTTTGCTGCAGAAGGCAAAGCTCCAGAACCCATGGTTGCTTAATTTTTTTTTCTGTAAACATTCTTCCATTAAAACCTTTGTAGAAACTGAGAATAGTTACACGAGGATATACCGGAGCTGATGTATTCATCAGAACACAGTATTCATTCATACGTTCTCTGAGGCGCTTTCTAAGTTTCAACATGACACTTCTAGTCTGGGAAGTCAGAGAACAAAGACAAAAACAGAGACTCTGTAGCCAGATGGTTAGCCCATCATTCTGGGTCTCCCATGTCCGAGACCTAACCACCAAGCTATTTTCAGTCTACCCTCTCCCTTCACATACCTCCCAGCTAGAAGCCTTGGTTTCACCCAACTATTGAACATAATTTTAGAATGGTTTTCAAAACAGAAATGTTCTCTGCCTGGATCCTTAGCTAGCAGAAGGTAAACAACAGTCTGATTTTGGTCAACTTAGTGAGCATGCAAAGGGGATGTTTTTAGGGAATAAAATCCTTACAGTTTCCCTTAGCACATCCCCCTCTACCCTTCCTTCCAGAACACAGATTTCTTGAGGTTTCCTTGGAGGTCAAATCATCTCAGAGGTTGACATTTTCCTAAAGAACCCACGTAATCAAAAAAGAAACTCATACACCACGTATTTGCTCAAGATGGCTCAGTTCTCTGTCAGAGGCAAAGCAAAGCGAAAGAGGGCAGCTATATGTTTGCTACCTGCAGCTGATCCATGTGAGCCAGGGCTGTTTTCAGTCTGGTTTCCAGGCGTTCCTTGTCAGAAGTCACATTCTGAATTTGCTCTTTGAGTCTACTCAGAACAAATCAAAACACACCATACTTTCACGGATGGAAATTTAATCCATAAAGGCAAATCCTGTTTTGAGATATGCTGTAAATACACTTACTGGCGCAGTTCTGCCTCTCTGCAGTCATCCAGCTCCTTTACATGTTTCTTTTCCTTTTTCAGGGAACTCAGTTCCAGCTCCAGTTTCTCTGTGTAGCTCCTTAGAGACTCTAAACTATTCTGCAGCTCCTGAAAATCACAGTGAGGTCAATCGGAGGTAAATGGGACCCAAGCAATAGTCCTGCTCTGCACTAGAGCTGCAAAATGCCTCAAATGCAACATTTCCAGGCAGCCCATCTGGAGGAGGGAAATCTCTCCTTTGCATCCTGACTGCTCTTTCAGACCCCATTTAATTTATATTAAGCTCTCAGCAAAAGTGAAGGAGGAAAAGGTAATGATAATGCGATTTTGGGACAGCCTACAAAACATTCTTGAACACTCCCCTCCCCATATGTTCCTGACTTCTGTGTCTGCTGATGCCTCTTGTTTATCATTATTGTAGAGGTGGTGTATGATTTGTAAAGGATTAAACAGATAATGTGGGGAGAAACCTCTTTAATTTTCTCCTGGAAGCATACAGTGGAACAAGACCTGGCTCAGTCCCTCTTCATCTTTCAGACTTAAAGCTTCTAACTTAATATATTAACTTTTTTGTTTACCTGTGTCTTGTTGAGCTCCTCCTGCAGATCAACGTTTTCTTTCTGGAGACTTGCACAGCTTGCTTTCAGCTCCTCATTTTCTTTAAGCAAATTTTTGTTTTGTAGTTCAATCTCTTCCACTTTTCCCTGGCAAGCAACAAAGTTGTTCGGTCATAACAGAAGCACTGAAAAGCTACATTCTAAATAGGACAGTGCAAAGAGCAAAGAAAGATGACCTCTGCAAAAGGGAACACCACGTACCTCCCTGTGCCTTCATTACTAGCGCAGACCAGACTGCTACTTCGCTCTCCCCAGTCTGTTCAAAGCTGACCATCAACTCAGTTCTTGAATACTGAGCACATACTACCCCTGATCTTTGGAGATGCTCAATGTCTTCTGTGTCCACAGAAGTCAGCAGAGGCAGAGGTTTGGGGCTTTTTGCCGTTTATTAGATTAGGACCACGTGTGCAGTGCAGTTATTAACAAAAGGGCTGCACACCAGACACTGCAAAATAAGAGTGCTTGGCTTCACAGCACCTCAATTATTGTCCATGTGCATGTTCTTACTCCCATCCAATGGGAGCCTGTTTCCATGAAAATGACATTTTCGTTTAAAAATATTCAAAAGGCCCTGAAACACTACGTATTCAGTTGCCCCCCCACTACAAAAAGCTCACAATCTAAGTAAACTGGTCTGATAAATGGCAGGTAGAGAAACAAGGCCGCCCAAATTTGTGTGACAGATCAGTAGCAAAGCCAAGACCAGAATCCAAGTCTGCTGAGTTCTAGCTTGGCATCCGATTTACTGGATCACTCCGTGTTACCAATGAGCATATGCCAATAAAAGCAGAGGCAGGAAAAAGCAGGGGAAGAGAAGACACCTACCTGCGTGGTAACCACCAGGATATCATCCTCAGTCTCTGCTCTGAACTGGAAAGGCACACTGGCTCCCCGGACCACGCCATCCTGGTCGATGTAGCAGAACTGGTAGTATTCATCATCTTTCGGTAGGTAGTAAGCTTCAGACAGACACAACAATCCCGTCATATGCAGTTTCTAATTATTCAAGTCTCTTAACTATATAGCACAGAAAGTGAGAACCTCAGAAAACTGAGACATCCTAGTTCAATATTGTTCCTGCACCACTAGTAATTCTTCGTGCCAGTGATAAGAATGCCAACAATACCACTCAGTCAGGATGGCAGAATTTAACAGATTTGAAATTTTGTCATTTATTATGGCATTTGAAGTAAGTCTCCCAAAGCACGGTCCTACAGATATTCTGTAATTCCAAATGTAGTGCTTATGGTGGCAGGAAAGGGGGAGTCTGTGTGTGCGTGTCTGTGTGTGCACGTGCACATACATTCCCTGAGTGACCCAAGCTCCCGACTCACCTTTGAACTGGATCTGTTGCTGCACAGCGGTATCACTGGGGTTGCCACTGGGCAGAGGAGCCCACATGAATGTGTAATATTCCCGGGTTGTTTTCCATCCCACCTGCAACAGCAAAATTGTTATATGCCATCACACAGTTCACGTTTATCCTATGGGACTATATTTCCACATAGATCAGTTACTGGGAGGACTTTTGCATTGATATCCTGACTTCTAAGAGTTGCGGTCTACGCATGAAAGGATAATCAGAGTGTTTGATTAGCCTTGAAGCTGTTCAGGTCACAACAGGCCTGGTGCTTTGTCCCTAGGCACAATAAAGATGTTCCATTACACAAGGTTATTACTGAAAAAAAATCCCCAACCCTGTTCTATCAAAGTCCAAGCTATTTGTTTCTGCCTGCTGCTGCCTTCTCATACTTGGCACATCTGGTTTCATGGTATTCACTTACCCGGAAGATGCCCACCCAGTCCTTCCCACGAGGAACGATGTTCTGTGTGAGGGTATAGTAACAGGTTACATCTCCTCCGGGAACATAAAACTTCTCCACATTGTTAAAGACAACCTGGGAGAAGTGGCAGTTGTCTAAGAGGACAGCGGAAGTGGGAGGCTCATCTGAGGTCTCATCCATCGTGGATGTCTACAAGAGGAAAGAATAAGGGGATTATCTCATCTCCAGATGCTGCCAACATAGTTGTGTCCGTGAAGGGTATGAAGAGGTATGGCTTGGGAATGACGTTGCTGTGAGGCCCAAAACCCCCTATGCACACACCAAGGTTTCTCAGCAAGGCACACGAGCTCACTGGAGTCCCTGCTGCTGTGGCCAGGCTGCTCCTGACGTCCATGGCAGCTTGCAGATCCTCTTTACCAGGCACGTCTAACACTCTTTCTTCTGACTGCTGCTTTGCAGCCATGGTGCCTGGTGCTCTGAGGCTGCCGGTGTGGCACAACAGCCTCTCTCCTGCATGGGACCCCATGAACCAGACCCGCTGACTATCTACAGATCTGCTACACCGGAGAAGCAGTAGTGCCTTGCAGCAGCAGGAACATGCGTGCCTGCTGGTGGGATCCCATGCTTGAAGACCTTGCTGGAATGCTGGCTGTCCCCACATGCAGCCTCACATCATGTTTTTGATGTGATTTGACACTCCAGGCACATCCCCACCATATGTAGTTAATGTGGGGGTGCATCAGCTCTGCTGAAATCTGGAGACTAGCACATTGCTTGAGAAGAATAGAGGTTTTGCTGCATCAGTGAAATGCTCTGACAGTAGTACAAGGCAGAAATAGCAGCTTACAATCTATCATGCTAGGAGCTCCAAGACTCGTCCAGTCCCAGCCCTAACACACTCCACCTTCACTGGCTGACCATGGTGAGACACACAAGACACACTCATGCTGGTGATAAGCAAATCAACAGCCTCTCCGTCTTCTGCGTTCAAATCCAATGCAATGACTTGACCTCCAAATACAGTATCTTCCACCTTCAGCTTCCTGGCTACAAGGGCAGAGAGGTACCTTGCTAAGCTCAGCTCCCATGGAAGAGCACAAACGGAGGAGATCCTGGTTAGGCAGGTCGTCCTAGTTCTGTCTCGCAAGCCTGTGTCATGAGGCTATTATAGCCTTGCTACTCGTGACTGTTACACTGAAACTGCAAGACGATTCTCAGTATTGAAATGAATATGTTGCATGACAGCAGGGTCAACAAATAGCATTAAAGCTTTTGCATGAGTTATCTATACAGAAAACTTTGCAGTGCATTATGACACTACAAATCACACAACATAAATCTGTAGCGGGTGCATCAATCAAAACAATATCCAAACTGCCAGGAGCCTGGGCAGGACTCGAAACAGAACACTAAATCACCCTCTTTGTCACTATGTCTTGCAGGCAGCCAGGCTTCAGCCCTGGCAATCTGTCAAGGGGCAGATCACTGCTGACAAAACCCTGCCGCCAATCCCGGACAATCCAATTCCAGGAATCCAAAGCAGAACCTTCTCAGCTGATCTTGGTGACAGCAGCAGCAAGCAAGGATTGACCTCAGAACAGAGGGAAAGTTCATCATGAACAACCATCCCACTGGAGCATTTCAGGTCATCTCCAATCCAGAAGTTTCACGTGGAAATGAACTCCCTGGAACCCTGCTTTTTTTTTTTTTTTTTTTTTTTTTTTGGCATCACCCAGGAGATTATCTGTATTCTGTGCCAAAGAACAGTCTGAAAATCAGGCAGAAGTTTAGACGGGGATTGTGGGGCTGTGCTCGGAAACGAAAAGGTATCCAGAGCTGGAAAGAGCGGTGATAACTGCACTGACACGGGCTGCCTTGGGAGGACGGAGAATTCCCTAGACATGGATGAGGCGCAACCCTCCAGGACATCCAGGGCTGCAGTTTCAGGTTGAGTTATCTCAGTAAAGCGTAGGAAATGGTGTACGATCCATCAAAGCCTCAGCCTTTATCTGGCTGATGTCGATCTTTCCTACCCTGATGTGCCTTATGATTTGCAGCTCCTGAACACCAGGGACCTCTTGACAGCCACCAGACAGAAAAAAAAAAAAAAAGAAAATAAATCTAAGGACAGCACCTTAGTCATGTTACTGCATCGCTTCAGGACAGGACACGAGCCCTTGCTGTCGCAAGGGTTAAAAGTAACTTGCAAAGTCAGTGCCTGGATGCAGCAAAACAATGCATTCTGTTGCAAAAAAAAAAAGATGTTGGTTTTGGTGAAAATAATTGTGATCTTGAAGGAAAGCAAACCCAGAGGCCGTGCAGAGTGCGCCGACGGCAGAGTCTGCAATTCACTTCCAGGAAAAGACGACAGGAAGTAGAGGGGGGAGGACATTTTATTAACCTTCACGGTTTTTTTATGCGAACAGTTGGTAAGTCACCTGTGCGGGCAGAGGAGGCCCTGCGAGGCTGCTGCCGCCCGAGGGGATGGGGACAGCCACATCTTCGGGGTGTTAATGACTAACAGACAGTCCCAGCCTGGGGCCGACGTAATGAGATATCATTACGGCTCACACAAAGCAGGGCGGAATAAGTAACGATTCCTCCGGTGTTCACGGCCCAGCCTCTCTCCGGGGACGTTCTGGGTTTTTTCCTTTCCTTTCGCTGTTGCCGTTTTCTTCTTTCATTAACCTGCAGCGCCCCGAGGACGTAAAAAACCACGGATTCCCCCTTCCCAAGCGAGACCAACTTCCAGCCGCGGTTAAACACCGCGGCCCCGATGCACCGGGCAGCCCCCCGCCGCCGGCAGCGTGTGCCACGGGGGTCCCCGTTAGCATCCCCGGNCCCCCCGCCTCACTCACCGAGACGAACGGCTGGAAACCTCCGAGGGCTGCGAGGAAGCGGCGGAGAACCAGGAAAAGGCGGAGGCCCCCCCGCCCCGCCCGGGATACCTCCCCCTGGGCGGCCCCGGCCGCGCTGCTGGGACTTGTAGTTCGGTACCCCCCGCCCCGGTACCGCCCTTCCGTGCCGGCGCTCCGTTTGCGAGGTGGGGAGAGACCGGGGACACCGGTCCCTGTTGCCCTGGGG
>WAAD01012651.1:17687-33490 GCA_013389945.1 Fregata magnificens | reverse complement strand
CCCCGGGCCTAGGCAGCTGTGGGCCGGGGAACCCCCGCCGCCCTGCCCCGGCGTCTGCTGCGGGGGTTGCCCGGGCGGAAAGCGGGCACGGAGCCGAGGCTCGTAAGGCGGCAGAGACGCTGGGCTCGTCCCCGGTACCCTCGAGGCGGTGGCTGTCCCCTGGGCCTCACCGTTCCCTCACCAGCAGTCCTGGAGAGCTGGGTTTGGGCCCGGGGACAGGCCCCGGTCCCTCCCTGTGTCCCGGGGCTTTCGTGGGGACAGGCCCCGGCCCCCACCACGCCCCGATACTCGCCTTGCCCGGGTGCTTGGGCGAGGATGGAGTCTCACACCTCGCCTGCCACGGAGCCGTGGACCCCTGTACCACCATCCGGGGTCTCTTTCTCCATCTGCTGTTGTTGGGGTGTTTGGCAGCAGAGCTCCTTGGTGCATGGCTCTAATCCTGCCCTCGGGATCACTGGCTGCTCCTTGGAGGCGCTGTTAAATGGGGAGGGGAGCAGGCTTCTTAGTCACCATCAACGGTAGAGTTAAGATGTTTATCCTAAACCTGCCCGTAGGGATCCTCCTTCCTGCTGGTGCCCACCCGTTTGGCTGCTCTGACTCTTTAAAGGATCATCTGGTTAAACCTGGCGTGTCGATAGCCTTTGATATAATGAGCAATATGGTCTTGTATTGTTAGACATGCTGGCACTGTTTCAACAAGTTCTTCCTCTTCCTTCAGAGCAAGTATCACTGCTTGCCAGGCTCTTGCTCATCCTTGTTCTAGGGCTTGTATAATGTCTTCCAAAGATGGCACCAGATATTTGGGCACTTTCCAATCCAAACGCCAAGAGCACTGACTTCGTAACGGTAGGCGGGAAGGTGAGGTTCTCCTGTTGCTCTCGCACTTGTTCTCGCCTTGAAATCTCTCTGAACTCTGGTTGCTTCCCAAATGGGAAGGTCGAGTGGGAGCTTGTCCTGGAGCTCGGCACAGGAGGGAGGTTTTTTTGGTGATGAAAGGTAATGGATGCCATTCGGTTTATCTGTAAACTGCATGGAGTTGTAGGTGATTTGTTACTTTTCAGTTCAGTTAGTCCACATTCCTAAGGCAACGAGGCCATTGTGATCAAGTCATACGTGTGTGTGTGTGTGCATCCTAAAAACTCTTGAACCCGCTGTCTGATTAAACCCAGATTTGTCAGAGCAGTGACGTTCTCAAATGTGGTTGAGTCACGGTACCTTTGGGGAAAACAAATGACTGGGTATACGAAAGGGATCTTGTAAATAGTCTGAGTGTGAAGAAGGAAAACATGGGGTGGGAAAGTCATCCTTTAAACAACAAAATTAATCTAAGAGAACTTTAAAAAGACTACCTTAGTGGAAGTTTACGGTTGAAGTTTTATGCACTGGAGCCGATCTGTGGTAAAATACGAGGCAGCAGGTAGTCAAGGTGCGCTTGGTCTGATGCCTCGCGTATTGATTCATTGAATGCTGCTTGTGCTCTTGAAATGCCTCAGCTATTTTTGGGGATAAGTTGAAAGCTCAGCCAGAAAACAGTCAGAGGCAAAAGAAAAATGTCTAGCTCTTTACAAGTTGCAAGTTTCCATCTTAAAAGTCTGTCCCTTTGCATCGTGCACAGATTTGTCATCTAGAATGTTCCGTGCTTCGAGGGCTGATGAACGCCAAGGGAGATCTTGACTAATTCCTGTTTCCTTTGTTCAGGGATATCATGTCTATTTACAAGGAACCACCCCCGGGAATGTTTGTTGTGCCTGATCCCCACGACATGACCAAGGTAAGACAAGATTTGGAGCTGGTTCAACTTTCAGCTTCTCTGTATGTTGCTGTTGATGGCTGCTTTAAGGGTTTGCCCAAATGGAGTATTCCCTTAATGTTTTGAGAGGAGTCAGGGTGGGTCTTGCAAGAGCGTAATGAGGCTCCAGTTTTCGTGGTGACATTGAGACAGGCTGCATTTAAAGTGGGAGGAGGCTCTCAAGGAAACTGGCTCTGTGGAGAGATACCATCACAGGGATCTGAGGAGCTTCCACAGATAAATCCAGCTCTGCTTTAGTGTCCCTGTGAACCAGTGGGGTGCTGATCCAGATCGTTTCATCCTACTGATGGTTGAAAACAAACAATAGAGCAGCTCAAAGAAGAGAGCGCTCCATGGAAAGCTGTTGGCCACGGGGGGCTTCTCAGAGCGGCTGGAAGTGAAAAATGTCCATTAGCCACAAGCAGTGCTGGAGTATCTATAATCTACCTGTGAAACTTGTAGATGTTTAATTGCTATGAGCTGGTAGAGAGATGTGTCCCTGCACCTGGGCCCTCTCCTGCTGTGGAGCTGCCCACCAGGTTCTCACAGGTACCAGGATCGCATGCAGGTCTGACCCATGCAGCCGCTCCCACCACATCGCCTCCAGCAGACCTACTCTCTAGGGACACAGGCGTGGCTACAGCCTCTCCTGCCCCAGTTCTTCCCCTCCTGGCTCTCGGGGTTTTCCAGGACTGGGAATTTCCGATTATGTCAGAGAGAATGCAGTGAGCTGGGAGGCAGAGGTTGCTCAAACAGTGTTCTTGATCCAGTGTGTTTCTTGGCTGGTGCTGCCCTTTCTCCAGCCAGTGTCACCTGGTCTGGCTGTGCTGGTTTTTGAGAGTTGTGTGTGCGTGTGTGAGGTGGCTTTGGTTTTTCCTCTGCTGCACACTTCTCCCACCCCCCTGACAAATGTGGCATCCCCCGGATTCCCCCAAATTCCCCCCGTGTAAGCACCTGCCTGACTGAGGGCCCCTGGCTTTTTGGAGGTAGCACAAAGGGAGTGTCTCTGCACAGCCAACTCCCACCTGGGGCCCTTAGCTGCAGCTCTGGCTTCCCTCAGCGTTGGTGGCTGAAAGTGCCAAAATGCCCTTCAACGGAAATGCGGGTTTGTAGAACACCAGCCTTGGGGCTTTTAACTGAAATCCTGGGGAGGTAAGAGGATCATTAAGGGAGGCTGCTTGGATCACTTGGGGAGTAAGCTTCCTTAATAGCCCAAAGGGAGCAGATTTCCTGGTATACAATTGGGATCTTTGAGGGTAATTAGCATGGAGAGAATAGGGTCTTAATTTCGGATCCTGGCAGAGGAAATTGAGTGATTGGTTTTAATAAGACCAAATCAGCACGAGACCATAAAATTGAGGAATGCTCTAGTTTTGGCAGAAATTCTGAATTTTTTTCTTTCTAAAATTAGATTTTTTTTTTCATATTTGAAATCTTTTTTTTTTTTTTTTTTTTTTTTAACACGGAGCTTACCAGCTGAACGGTGATTCAGTCTGGTTTGGACTGTATAGAGATGTATGGGAGGCAGCTGTTGTGGACTCTGTCCAAACCTTGTGTTGGAAACCTGCTTTGCACATTGAGTGTGGCAGAGGGGAGAGAAGTGCGCAGCAGCGGCTCTGGCTAACTAGGGAAGGAGGAGGGAGGGTTAAGTATGGCCTGCACGTGGCGTGTGCTTGTGGAAGACGCTGCCTCCGTGCTGCTGCCTGGGTGGAGATTTCTTGCCTTCGCTTGGCTTTGTTGAGGATTTGACGGTGCTGCACAATTTTGAAGTGGTGCGCAAGATGGGCTTTTGTTTTCCAGATTCATGCATTGATCACAGGCCCATTTGACACGCCTTATGAAGGGGGTTTCTTCTTGTTCCTGTTTCGCTGTCCTCCAGATTATCCCATCCACCCACCAAGGGTCAAACTGATGACAACGGGAAATAACACAGTGAGGTTTAACCCCAACTTCTACCGCAATGGGAAAGTCTGCCTGAGTATTCTAGGGTAAGAGGAGACTTTGGTTGTTTTGATGGGAAATCAGGAGGTGGCTGCAGGCCGTATTCTGCCTCACGCATCCTTCTCAGCGCGTTGTGCCCTGATCTTGCCCCAGACATGTGCTTGGATGCACCTTTATGCTTCTGTGAAGTCGTGTGCAGAATCAGAGTTGTAAAGCAGCATAAATTCCTCTATTGAAATAAGAGTCTAACTTGTCTTTAAAAGCACCTGAGACCGGAGCAGGGGAAGCATGATGTTCAGTGGATGCTGCCGCTTTTCTCCTGCTTCCCCTTGCAAAGCCTTGGCCTGAGCACTGCGTTTCTTCCGCTTTTGCGCTTTGCAGCCTGATCCTTAACGTTGTTTGAATGTAGGTTTTTGTGGTTTTAATTTCCTCTCTCTGTGTGGGTTTAAAAATAAATAAATAAAATTAAAAGCCACTAAGAACTTCCTTGAGAGCCATTTGACTGCTCTGGGCTTCCACCTACACATAGTATGTGGGGCTGAGCGGTAGGTGTAATGATTTACAAGCACTGCTCCCATGCTGCTTGTTCCAACAGGCTCCGCTGCTGCAAATGCTTGTTATTCACCTGCTTGATTTTTAAACATGCGAAAGTCCTGGTTGACTGAATGGCTCTTATGGCTCTGCCGGAGGAACCCTGGCCGTGGTGTGATATTCCCAACCCCAGCTGTGACAGTTTCAGTTGCCAGTAAAGAAAGGCTTTTGCTGAGACTCTGGACTGGTGCAGCTGGGGTGTTAGTACGTAGTTCCTTCTGCTGCAGAGAGGTAGTAACGGCAGCCAGGTGAGGAAGGGGCAGTGCTGACTTGAATCGCTGTAGGGATTTGATCAACCAACAGGAATCTGAGCACTGATGTGGTTATAAGACTGCCTTTGCTGGGATGGTTTCAGCAGTGCTGTGCATGTGGCACTCACACCAAAGTTGGTTTGAGTAGCTGATACCCATCAGCTGATAGATACTGGCCTCAGGGCTGGTAGAGAGATGCATCATGCTGGGAAACACCTTCCTCAGCACAGCAGTCCTCCTGATCCGGTGAGCTGGATGCCAACACCTGCAGAGCACTGAGATGTGTAGGGCATGTCCGTATCTTGGGGGGCTGAATGCCCAGCAGCTCCCACGCAAGCTGCCTTGTTGCTCGTGCAAGTGTAGCCCTGGCATGGAAGCTAAATTATTGAAGAGTGAACAAAGAGCCTCGGCCTTAGCAGAAATGGGAAGCGCAGAGGGAGCTGCAAATGAAGGGATTTAGGAAGAGCATATGTGGGTCAGCACATCCTTGTTCAGCTCACAGAGAGACAGGTCTGTATCTGGAACTAGGATATTAAGGACAAGTATCAGAACAGCTTTTTCTGCTTATGCTGTTCTGTGCAAAGGTTTTTTGCTACCCTGTGTGTATGAAACGGGCACCTTATTCCTATAGCAGAGCATCCGTTAGTGTTTTTGATGGCAGTCCTTGTGCTAAGCGTCTGCATTGCAGACTGCACAAGTGATGGTCTTGTTTGAGTCTTGAAAATCAGATTTCAGTTCTTAAGCGTTGTTGGTTTTGACTTACGTTAATGTCGGTAGCTTGTGTTGCTCCAGGCTGCTGTGTGAGATGACAGCCATAGCTTTAAAGTGCCCTGTAAAATGCTTGGAAATGTTACTTTTCCTCAACTCATGTGTGATGCCCTGGGTGTGTTAGCAGTGGAGTGAAGTTTACCAGCCTCTCTTGTCTTGCTCAAGCTAAAGTACTCATTTGATTGAGAGAATAAACTACATTGACCCTGAAAACTTTCTCAGTGTCCAGTGCTTTCTATATCTGTAGCAGCTGATTCTTTTCCTTTCGCGTTTCTGTAAGGTATAGATGTGGTTTCCCAATCTTTCTGATCTTTGGTAGTTGGAGGGATGGTGCTCACTGGGCCAGTCCTGCCTTGTTAATTAATGCTTTTCTGTTTTAATGCCTCAGCACTTGGACCGGGCCTGCATGGAGCCCAGCACAGAGTATCTCTTCAGTCCTCATCTCCATCCAGTCTCTGATGACTGAGAACCCCTATCACAATGAACCCGGCTTTGAGCAGGTGAGAGTTTGAGGTGGATCATCTCTGGTTCTGCAGCTGTTTGTCTCTTCCCTCCACACCTTGCTCCTGGTGGCAAGTCTTATTCTGGAAGTGGGGACAAAAGTAGGTTATGTCGCTTGGCTCTTTTCCAGCTTGCTCTGCCTCTACTCAGAGCTTGAGGGGGAGTTGCAAACCAGCTCTGAACTGGAGGCTGCTTAGCTCACATATGTGTAAGGTAACAGAAGAACAAGAGGCATTCGAGAAGTTGCCGGGGAGATGGGATGGCTCTTCATTTCTCTGCTACACGACTCCTGAAATGGCTTCCTTAGGACATACTGTCACGCAGGAACCAAACTGCGCAGGTTTTCATGGTCTCCAGCATCTCTGAGAAAGGCAGGTTTCTGTGCTAACTTTATCAGTTGACCTGCCTCCACAGCTGTGTGAGTCCGAGGCTCTGGAGACATGTAAAATCTTGCCAGCTTTTCATTTGCAGTGTAAATTAGCTCAGCATACACAGAACAAACAAAGCCGTAGTGGGTTCATGCACCAGTGAAATTCGTTGGGCCCAGGAGGGAGAGACGAAGAGCCATTGCAGTCATGTGGACTCACTGGCCCAAATTCTATTTCCAGGAGAGGCACCCCGGGGACAGCAAGAACTATAATGAGTGCATTCGGCATGAGACCATCCGGGTAGCAGTGTGCGACATGCTGGAAGGAAAGTGTCCCTGTCCTGAGCCATTACGGTATGGAAAGGAGGCATGGAGGGAGCATAAGGAAGTGGGCATGGGGAAGCAGAATAAACTTCTCTGGCTGCCGTTCCTGAAATCCTGAGACTTGCTCCAGGGAAGAGCAAGTCTTTAACTCTCCCTGGTCCAGCGAAGAAGAGTGGTTTTGTTTCCCCTGAAGTGGATGGCTGCATCTGTGTGGAGCCCAGGAGCTGTGCATTGACAAGGGCTGTGTTAATGTGCACAATGGCTGCATCTTCTGACTTGTATACGAGTATAAATGTGCCTTGTCTTACAGGGAAAAAAAATCTCGGAGGGAGGGGAGCACAGCTGTTGTGGAAACACTTGCAGAATCTCTTCAGCTGCAGTGATGCTGCAGTTCGTTTCACTCTGTGTCCTGCCTCGCTGTACCCTGTTAGTTGTCTGGGACACCCTGCATGGGTGTCCACACTGATTACATGAACTGGAGTTCAGTGGGATGGGGTGGCCCTGGATGATGTGACCGTTGTAACACTGTCATTTTGTGTTGATCGTTTGCTCTCTTGTTGCGTTCAGGGGCGTAATGGAGAAATCCTTCATGGAATACTACGACTTCTATGAAGGGGTGTGTAAAGAGAGACTTTATCTCCAAGGACAGACAATGCAGGTGGGTGGCAGACAATTTTTTCGTTGATAACACGCTGCCTTAGATAAGGGTGTGTGGTTAGTGACAAACAGCAATGTGCAGCACATAGAGGTACATGGCGTGGATCTGGATCTTTTCTTGAAATGGGTATTCCAACTTTGAATCAGCCATGAATCTGAGACCTGAGACATTCCTGTGGATAAAACACTACCTTCCCCAAGTTCAGAGTATGCACACAGTGTTTTCAAGGCTGTTAGACTTCTCAGAGTGCTGGACCTGAGCCACTGTCCAGGCAAGCAGGTACTTCTTTGAGCAGTGGAACCGGTACGGTTTGCTTTCATGTGGATTTGGTGTTAAGCAGGGAGGGCGCATGCAGGTTATTCGATGCTGGTGGCAACTGAACTCCATTGCAGTATTTTCCTGTTGGGTCACTGGTAGAGTTTCTCTTTTTCTGAGTTTCCTTTGCTCATACAGCAGATAGAAACTTTTCTCTGATGCTCCTTGTTCTGTCAGATGAGATTGAAAGTGGCTGACTGAGTCAAAAGTTACTGGAGAAGGAAGGGGTGGGGGAAGAGTGATAACACGGCAGACACAGCTAGACAGGTTGAATACAGGAGCTTGTTTCTGCAGGAAAGTAGACTTTAAAGAATAGCTTGCCAAGCTCTTTGCATATGAACAGATGTGTCTTCCTCCCTCATCAGCCACCTCTTGTCTGACTCATTGAGAAATTCCACGGCTGAGAAAAGATGGAGGTGGCTGATTTAATGATCTTGTGTCTCTGAGCCCTTTTTTTTTCCTGTCAGTGCCTTCACTGGCTGTGTAATTCATGAATTGAAAGCACTCCCAAAGCAGGAGAGTTGATCTTTGGAGTGAGAAATTCCCATAAGGAAGGTCTGTGTCTGCAGAGAGTACTGAACTGAAGGCTGTGTAGTGAAGTTTGGTGACGCCAGAGGATTGTCAGGTGTGGCCCACTCTTGTTTCTTCTTCAAGGAGCCAGGGCTCAGTTGCTTTCTCCATGGGTTTATGGGCTGTAGCCTGGGACTGTGTTGTGTTCAGTTCCTAGAGGCAGTGACTGCTGTGGTCTGTTTTCTGCTCACTTGTAAATAGTAGTGCAGGAAGCATGAACACAGTGTGCTGGAGAGATGGCATTGTTGTCTTCATTACCCTGTATTTAAAATGAAGTCACTCCAGGCTCAGTATCAGTTGAGTGCTTGCCAGATATGCTGTCATGTTAACTCTGGGGCCACGTGTTGGCTTGTACCAAAGGTTCCTATCAGATAGGACAGTGTAAACTCCACCACCACCTTATATAGCTGTGGTAGTGTGTCTTCGACCTGGGACGGGGATAAAAGCAGCAAATGTTAAATAATCTCCGAAGGCTTTCTGCCTCTGACTTGGCTACATCTCAGCTGTGGGCCTTGATTTAAAATGAGAATACTGTTGCTTTCATTTGCAAAGGGTCTGTAGCACTAATATAAAATGTGGTCAAGTCTTTGGCCTCTGGATTTTAGGGGCTTTCATTGGTAATGTTTTCCCTGCCTTCTTGGAGTGGGCCTGAGACGAAATCTTTGAAATAGTTCACTTCCTCAAAGCTGCTAGCAGAAATGCAACCCGTGTCTGCCTGGCCTTTCTTCTGGTTTTGAAGTTTGCTTGGGTTTGTAAAGTTTCCTAAAAGAGGCTCCAAACAGAAATTATCTTCAGTCTTCAATGTCTGCCATGACAGTGGAAAGTTTAGAGGCCTCTCCATCATAAGATGGGATTTAACCCTTAAGTCTTTGACCATTTGTTGCCCAATTACTACGCAGCTTTTTTCTTTCTGCCTCTTGCCAGAGGGAGAATGGTCTATATTAATAGGCTTATCTATGGTTTTCTTCCAGGATCCTTTTGGTGAAAAACGAGGCCACTTTGACTATCAGTCCCTATTAGTGCGTTTGCAAGGAATTCGGCAAAAGGTGCAAGAGAAACACCAGCAGGAGAATACAGAAATAGACTCTGAGAGCAGCTCCTCCGAGACAGAGACAGACACTCAAGGTTGCTCTAAAGCTTAGAGCTGCATTAACAGTGGAGAGGCCAAGCCGTGGGGATGTTCTGTCTTCACACTCTAGAGTACCCCTGACAGACTCGACAACCAAACCAATGCCAGAGTGGAGAAAACTGCGGGATATCTTCTGTCTCCTTTTACTGCTCTGGTGGATAACGCTGAACGAGAAGACTTCATGCTAGACAAAGCCAAGCTTGTGACAGGCTACTCTTAAAAGGTACTTACTATGCTAGAAAGCTGGAGCATGTGGCATCAGGTTATTTTTTGGAAACACCTACACTGGTTGTTTTTTTTTTTTTTTTCTCCATTTGATTAAAGAATGAGATCTAGACTGCAAATCCTCTTTACAGCTTTTCTGTTCCTAGACAGTGAGCCCTTCCCTGGGGCCATGCTGAACGTGGAGCTGTAGCTGTGGGAGCGCTTTGATGAGTCCAGGGTATGACAGGGCCCACGCACCGTGTGCCCGGGCAAAACCTTTTTGTGCGGGTTGGGAGAGATGGAGCCTCTCTGCTCTGTGGAGCCCCTCTACCTGATGTCTTTCTTCTAGACACTGTTCTAGACAGACCAAAGATAAAGAGCAGTGGTGGAATCTGGGCTCCTTTCTGAAAGCTTTACTCAAGCCCTGGGTGACTTCGTCCACTGAGACTTCAGGCGCAAAGGGGCGGATGAAAAGTGGAGACCACAAGAATCCATAAATCAAGTGCAGGTGTGTTCATCCTGGCGTTTTTGGGGAAGGGAGGGTGAGAAAGTCATTGGTCAGAGATGGGGGGAGCACTTAAAAATAAGTCTAGTTTGTGTATTATTTTTTTAAGGTGTTGATTTGAATTTAGCATTCTAGAAATATTTTATTCTGGCTGCTCTGAATGGAGCTGTTTTGTTTCCTTAACTGAAGTACTCTTTGCTTTCCACCTCTCTACTCAGTGTAATATTTTACTTTCCTCCCTTCTTCCTCCTGCCACCTCACTCCCCGCTGCTACCTTGATCCATCAGATTGAAACGCTAGAATGAGGGGCAATTCTAGCCAAGGAAGCCACTGTTTCTGGGTGGAGTTCTTCAGAGGTGTACGCCTTGTTACTGAAAAATTCCTTTGCCAAACTTGGCCGAGAGCAAGCTAGCCGAGTGTTGTAAAGTTTAACACTTCAGTGCTTTGAACGTTTTAAACAGCAGCTTTTTACTGTGAGCGAAGGCTGGCCTCTTGGAGAGGTGTCTGCTGGCTGTGAGTGCCATTGCATCAAAGATGTATTCAGTGTAACTTGGGTGGAGGTGAAATACCCAGTTTCTCCAGGTAAATGAGCCTGATTGATTGGAGCAGTGCAACGTTTTGTTGATAAAGAGCTTAATCTNCAAAGTTGCACATTGTCCTGGGCCCTCTCCCAGTTTCCTTAAACACCTTCCCACCAGCTCAGCCCTGTTTCAGGCTCCTGGTGGTGGTGGGAGAACTTCCAACGCAGTCATCTTTGTTCTAAAAAAAGTGCAGAATAGAGGGGCCAAAAGACCCCTGCCGTGCGCTGTACAGAAAGGCAATGCCCCATGCGTCACTGAATTATTTTCAGTCTCTGTGATTTATATCAAATCTTGCAGAACTCAGAAGCCTGCACACTGCCGCTTAAGCAGCTCTGAAAAGCTGAAAGGTGGAAACATTTCTGAATTGTTAAGGTGCCATTTAACAACTTGGGAACCTTTTTTCCCTTTAGCAAGCAAACTCCCCTGGGTCTGTCATTGGCTTGATTTAGACTTAAACCCTGTTTTCCCTCAAGGGAAAGCTGAACTTACATAGGACTCACTCAACATGTACACCAGATAAGAGTAAATAAAGCGGTGTTCACCTTGAAGTGAGGTCTCAGGGAGGCAGAGGGGTCTCCTGAGAAGTCATGAGCTGTGTGCTACTTTACCGCCTCTTTAATCCCATTGTAAATGTCACGTTGTTTTTCACCATTCAGTAGCATTGTGGGTAGAGCTGTGACTCTGCTGCCTTCCCAAGGCAGAGCTGGTTCTGAAATCTGTTTGTGATGCATGTGGCGTTACCATCCACCGATACAACGAAACAAGAAAATGCCTTATTGTGGACACTATTCACATAACTAGCATGTGGCTGTACGAGAGAAGTATTAGTTTTATAGCTCTAATGTTGTCTGTCCTACCATTTCTGAATGTTTCCATTTCAAAGTGACAATCCTCGAATGACTGCTCTAGGCAGAGATGTTTTAGCAACAGATTTTTAGACCTAATTGAGTTGAAAATATATGCACAAGAGTCACTCTAAGATACCTTGTTTATATACTATTGTACATAAGATTTTTTTTTTTGTGCAATAAAGTTTGTTTTGGCAGAATCTAGACTGTGGTACTCCTTAGTGGAACGACGACTCATTCACAGAGCAGAGAGGACTACAGAACAGTTTCTCAGTGTCACTGCTGGCTCCAAGATTCTTTAGCCGGAGTCACATTTGCATCCTCCTAGACTGCAATTGCAATAGCAGCTTAGATAATTTTCCTCTTGCTGTGACAAGGTAATTAGTTGTCTGTAATGGTAAGTGGCATTTCCACCCACAACAGAGGAGAAAATTCAGAGGTAAGCAAGTATGAATTAGTCCTATTAAATTTTTCAAGCTAGACACTTTTTACAAAACTTTTATTTCAAGTCCACTGTCCCTGTGTTTCAGGTGATATGCAAATAACCTCACAAGAAGAATTATATACAGGCACAGAACACAGAGCAGTTAAGGTATTGCCTCCTTGGCTTCCTCTGGAGTGATTTCCTGAGAGTACAGCTCTGTAAAGAGCGCAGGCAGCCAGTACTGAGGTTCTCCTGCTGCCTGTGTATCCAGCCAGGCCATTCCTTCCTTCAGCAAGTGTTCCTATACAAACAGAGTGGAAACTGTGAGTGAAACAACTCAATGGCTGAAAAGCCATTCACAATAGAGGCCCGACCCCACATTTATTCTAGGGTAAGGGAGGGTGTAGAACTTGGGCTACAATAATTTTTACTTAACTTGACCAGGAGAAATATAGTTCAGGCATCCAGCTGTGCCCGCCATGCATGTTTATGTAGGACCTGAGCTAACAAAATTTAAGTTTTAATGGAGATTAGTGAAGCCACAGGAATACCTGCAGCTTCTGAGACTCTGCTTTCCTCAAGCCATGTTTACGTAGTGTGTCCTCTGCCTTTGGTCTACCAGCTAGCTTAGGATCCCCTGTGTGTGCTGTGATAATGCATCCCCAGCAAAGCGTCTGCTGCAGGGCTGCGGGAGCAGTCACTCTACACCATCACTGAACTCCACTGTGCACAAGAGACCTTCATACATACCAGCACTTGCTTTGCACGTTCCGTCTCCCACTTCAGGCTGGACCTGATCTCACTGACTGTTACATAGCCCTTTTTCTGAAATGAGAGGAAAAATACTGTGTGCTTATCATCAAATTAAGTCCATAATTTAGAAGAGTGTGGACAGTTTTGCCTATAGGCCTGGTCTAATCACAGTTCCTTGTCATGGAAGCAATAAGGTTCTTTCAAGGTGGTTGTATTTTACAATCTCCTGGCTCAATACCTCTGCCAGCTGCAAGACGACAGTGTGATCCATGTTCAGTTCAGCTGGTACAGACTGGATCAGATATGTTCCACCAACAGGGATAATCCCAAAGCCATTCCCCAAGACCTTCAGTTTCTTGATAGCACGAAGGAGATCATCCCTGAGAAGCAGAGGTCAATGCAAGGCTTTAAAGCGAGAGCCTCTCTCAAACTGCACACTATGTTCTGTAAATGAGGAAGACTTGACGTGCAGAAGCTATGAGCAATAATAGCTCCTTGGAGCTTGGTGCAGTTTCAGGTAATCAACAGCTGAAAAGAATTTTATAAAGCAATTTAGAATTAGTTTGTGTGTCTGTGCCCCCCCTTCAGAAGTGCAGACTTGCATTAGAGACACACTTGTAGCACCTGAGCTGCAAGTGCTAAACTTCAAGATTCAGCCCCAATTAGCAATCATGGCGAGTTGTGTCCTAAGATCTGCTTCTGCAATGACAGGTATCAGTCCCTTCCTTACAGGTCAGGAGACCACAGCAGCTTCAGCAGACTGTGGCAGTAAGAGAGCTGGATTTGCAGGGGACTCACTCGTTGCCTCCAGCTCAAGGCAACAGTCCTTTGTGCCTTAGGGCTCCCAGAGAGAGCACACTGCTGCTTTCTGAAATGGTTAAGTCGTTAATTGTGGATCACATGGAAGTGGCTCCATTGCTAGAAGTCAAATTTGGAGTCCAATTAACAGCAGCACCTTCAAGTGCTGCTGAGATCAGTCACCCCCTTTTCTTCCCCAAATGCTACTCGACTCCTGTTTCCTGTAATATACAGACACTCACTGGCTGACATCCTGAGCAAACTTCCCCCTTCCCTTCAGCACTTGCTGATGAAGTTCTTCCAGTGTTATCAGACCTAGGAGGCAACAAAAGGGGACAGGAAAGCATTACTGCATAGCAACAAAATTACTCCAGCAAGAGCAGTCAAGGGTCCTTTGTGCATTTGCCGCTGGCTCACCCCGGCCTTCCCTTTTACAAGCGGCTGTTCATTGTTCCCAGTATCAAGCCTTGGATGAGATAAGCATCAAGTCATTTCTGTTCCCGGAACTAACATGCAGCAGTCAGCTGTTGCCTTCTCCCACAAATGTATTGGACTCAAGTTTCAACTGGCTTTGCTGTAGCCCATTCCTGGTCTCAGATTGCCCTTTTGGAGTGAAGAACATCTACTAGCTTTTCATTAGGCACTTATCACTGGTATTCCAACTCTTCTGGATATTGCTGTGATCCTTTAGAGACAATATTGCTGCCAGGCTCAAAGCAGTAACTTACCAGTTTCATACTCCTTCAAGACTGTCATTGATCCCTGCTCCTTCCCCATGATACTGTGAGTTATAGTTTTGTTAAGTAAGCAGGGCAGAGTGGGTTGATTTCTGTAGAAATCAATGAAGTTGGGTGACTACCAGCGGTGTAGCTGTAACGTGTTGTAGAAACAAAACAAGGCTTTTTGGGGACAATGAAGACAAAACTGCCATCTTAGTAATTTGTGAAATCTAGTAAAGAACGCTACACTGAGCCACGCAACTCATTTTCCACAGGGAAAAGGTATCCTCCTGTTTGCTGTATCTCCTAGAAACCAGACACGGTGGGATCCTCACCTCCATTCCTGTGTTTCAGAGCCAGGCAAACTTCAATGATCTGCACACCCAGTTCATAGTAAAAGTCTCCAACTCCCAGCATCTCTGACCAGAATCCTTTACCGGCTGTGAAGTGAGAAAGGGGAAAGCGATTGAACCATTGGCAAAAATATTCTTCCCTAATAATTACTGGTGCCAAGCAGACTGCTCGCAAACCTTGCTGTGAGGACTCTCAGATCTGTCAATGAAAAGTCTCCATTTTGGTTATCTCCACCCATTTTCCTCCACCCTTTAAGTAAGTAACACCCAAAGGTACATTATACCAATTCACAAACCCCAAGAATCAAAACGGCATCAGCTTTCCTCACGGAAACTTCAGCTTCACTGCAAGCTGTTTACAGTATGAGAACAATGAGGTGAATCCTTAGTCATTAACCCCAGGGCCTGTTCCTCACATGCCAAAGGATCCACTCCAATTGTGGCACACATATCCTGGAACTGGACCCGGAACTCAGGGTTTTTACGGATCTCTTGCTTGTGTTTGCTGGCAAACTCTTCTAAGTTGGTCTTAAACATGTCCAGCTGCTTAGACATCTGAAAGAGAATTGCAGAGAAGCGTTTCTGTCTTAACACTTCTTATTTAACGCAGTTTACCGTAAACACAGCCCCCAACAGGCACTAAGCGAGCAGAGTCCTCAAGAAACGCTCAGGTCTCTGACGTGCTGCCTACCCAGTGCAGATGGCCCCAGTGGTCTTAAAGGAAGGAAACAAGATAAAAATCAGTTGATGGAATCAGAATTCTCCACGTGTACACTTTTAACACTGAATACAAACCAGTATCAGTGGAGAGAAGACAAGGCAAAGGGCTTTTCTGAACCAGGAGACAGGCTCAGAAGGGGGGCAGCAGTTATTCTGTGGTGTACATGGGGCAGAAACAGTTCTACAGGAATGAGATGTTGCTGGGGTCTCGAGAAGGGAGGCAGAGCGAGACCCGTAGCAAACATCACAGCTCTCTGATGGAAAGGCAGCCTAATGGGTGCCATCATTATCCACGAGCAGTGTGGATAATGGTGTGGATACTGAAGCAGAGGGGGAAGCGAAGCCCAGGTTTGTGGCCGGGCTCACAACCACGGTTATTCCCGCTGCCGGGGCAGGGGTGGATCTCCCACCTGGGCCAGCTGGTCTTCGGCCAGGACCGTCCCTCGCTCCTTGTACTTCGCCTGCAGGAGGAAAACGGGATGGTGGAGACAGTGCTGAAGGACAGACGAATCAGAAACCCGAACTGGATGAGAGAGATGCTCCTTAAGGATGGACGAACCAGGAGGACAGGCGGCCCGGTGCCCTGGGCAAGCGGGGAGGCTGCCGGCAAGCCCGGGGCGCCCTGGGCTTGGAGCAGGGCTGGCACCGGCTGGGATGGCAGACGTGAGGACGGGGACGGCCCCACACCGAGCCT